>JAAEAF010004083.1:0-21732 GCA_011037195.1 Triatoma infestans | reverse complement strand
CAAGTTTTAGGATTCCTTGAATATGAAAAATATTGTAACGTTTTTCCCTCTGAACTAGCAAACTGCAACTAGTTCTAAGTGGGCCAGTTTAGATAAAATACTCTAAACATCAAAAAAACAAAAACACCAATTTATTGTTTAAAAACAATAAAGCACTGAATAATAATTAATTCACAGTTTACACCAACAAAAGTTCTCTAATTTCACTTTTTACACACATTTCACAAACGCGTAGCAAGACTCTGTTTAGACTCTCTTCGGCTCAAGCTGTTGTTCTACTATTTATACCTGTGGAGAAGGATCTGGAAGGTTCTCGAATATTCTAGAAAGAGCTAGAGTGCCCCACTAGCGCTTTCTAGCGGCCACTAGGAGAACTTGAGGTGCCTGCTTTCTCTCCTAGATGGCACCAATGGCTGCCTTACAATATGTTTTTAGGGAATGGAGTATAATGGTGTTATGTGTGTTCGTGTTTTAACAGAATATCTCAAAAACGCAGGTTTTACTGTTTTTTTTTTTTGTTTTTTGTTTTTTTTACAGTTTTTCACAATTTTCGCAAAAGCGGCTCCAATGATTTTCTTAAAACTTCTTATATTATCTACACACATAAATACCTATCACTTTTATTTGAAACATTTTTGGGGATAGTGGTGGAACAGTAGCATTAAATTTTCCTCTTTAGTTCCATATAATTCCACCTCTTTTCGTCTTTTGTTCCAGTGTAACAGCAACCAAAGACAAGCTCAGCAACAAAAGAAGAGCTCAACCTCTCTCTCGGACTGGAGTGGCAGAAGCTGTATAAATATAGCGACGGACAGTCCATAAACACAGTTGAATTCAGTTCAATATATCCAATCGCTACGTATCATTTTCATACCATACTCTACCTTAAACATTTCTCTATTGTAAAGTCCAGGCAATCTGTGTCACTTAAATATATTAGTTAACCAGTGTTAACCAAGTCTTCTTCTTATATCATCAACCAGACCTAAATTCTCTCCACCTAACACATCCATTATATCCAGTATACTTTGATCACCTGTATAATATTAATACACAGAAGTATTGATCGAATTTCATATTTGAAGAAAATCGGTTAACCTGAAGTGCCATTTTACAAATTAGATTTGTGAATTTTTGTGGAATAATCTGGAAAACGGTTACAACAATTTCCTTCACACAGTTGCTGCATAGATAGAAACTTTTAATTGAAAAAAAAATTATTTTAGAGAGGTATTGGAGCGCTGTCAGTTAGTTTATATTTAAATTTGCATAAACTTTCTTTATTTTGACATAGAGCGCTCTAAATAAGGCCGCTCAGGCATAGAAGTAAATCCCCCACCACCTTCATATATGACGAATGCAACTATTCCATTGTAACGTTGCAATTTTAATTGAAATATCTTGATTATTGTATTAATTAATTAGAGTAAGAGAAAGATATATGAGTGTCTCACACCAGAAATTTATTTTTTTCTAAAGTGATTTCTATGACTGTGATAAATCATTTAATTACTCGCTTGAGAAATTACAGTTATCTTATTTTACTGAAAATACATATAATTTAATATTTATTACATAATTTAATGATGTCATTATATTTATATTGTAAAGAAGGCTAAAAGCTGATAAGGCCAGCTAGAAATATAATATAACAGCACACCTGATAGGTAGTTATAACAGAGCACCGTTGGCCAATCGTATTATAGCTCCCATCGTAATATAGCCTGTTATCTGACCACTAATAATTAATAGCACCCACTACTATAACTGCTATTAACACCTTGTCAACAATAATAACATACTGCGCTTGACCCTATTATTATCAACATTACGTAACAACTATATTAATATATTCTCCCTTTTTAGCCCAATATTTGTATACACCTTCTTCAACATTCAAGGCACCATTTTAAAATGGTTCTCTCTTGAATTATCAATTTAATTGACAAGAAAATTAACAAGTTCATATCCCCCACCAACACCACAAAGAGGTTTCATCAAAATCCATCAACCGGAATGTGACTTTACTGAAGATATTTTATTTTCAGTTTTTTTAAGATTTTCTCGAAAACGGCTTCAACGGTTTCACATCAAATTTCGTATATTATCTACATAAAATATCTGTCACCTTTATTTGAATCATTTTCCTGGTTAAGTTGATTTTTTGGGGGTGGAGCAGTAGCGTTAAGGTTTTTTTCTAAAGCATCAGTCCAGTATAATGTATAGTTCTTCCGCCGATAGAATATTAATATTATAAATCAGAACTTGCCTGAGGTAAAAAATTTGAAATTAGAAGAAACTTTGTGTAAAGTGCCCGGGGTAAAGTGATTTTAAGTTTTTCCCCGCAAATACAAGTTTTGGGACCCCATTAAGTCCAAAAAAGTGTTTTTTATAGAAAATGGTATGTGTTTATGTGTGGCTCAAAAACGAAAACTCGCAAAAAAATTTAAAATTGACATTCTGAGTGGAATATCTCCATGCAATCCGACAGGAATTTACCTGTCAAAATTCCTCAACCGGAAATACCAGTTTACTGACTGAATTTTTCTGATTTATGATTTTCTTTAAACTAGAAGCTACTACTAAGAGCTACAACATTTATTTTGAAACATTTGCCTGGGAAAATTCATTTAAAAGAGCTTTTAGAGGAGGGGTGGGTTTATGTTTTCCTCTAAAGTGCTATTTCAATTTATGTTTTTGGAGTTCGTTACGACCGCTGTATTCAATGTTGTAAATTGGATTTTGAGGTTCGATCATACAAAAGACATCTTTTTAAATTTCTATCGACGGTTCGGCAAATTTATTGTCTTCTTCAGGGTCTGTACATTCCCATCCGCTCTTCTAGCCCTTTATAAACCTTGACCCATCCAATGTCCGTAACACTTGGTGATGGTATGTCACAGGTTAAACTAGATTAATTACTGCTGGAATTCTAACTGAAAATTTTTGTAAGTACATTTCCTAAGTTATTTCCATTCTTTACTCTTATTTATGCCACATATTTTTTAATAGTTATAATTTAGATTATTTAATACTTGTGATTTAGTTTAATATTGAGCTCTTCTATAACAATAGTTTAAAAAAAATTTAAATGTGCTATATATATCATAATCTTTATTTAGTTTATTTATATAGTTTATATTAAAAAAATTTTATTCTGAAAATATTTATTTTAAGTTCATATTTTATGTTGTTTCTATTTTTTATTGATTTGTATTAAAATCTTTGAACAGACCCTGAAGAAGGCAATAAATTTGCCGAAACGTTGGTAGAAATTTAAAAAGAGTTCTTTTGTCTGACCGATTCTCAAAGTCCAATTTACAACATTTCAATTTATTACATAATTGTATCTGAAATGTATTTGGTGTGATGTGTTGTAGTGTAGTGGTAGCTTGTGGCGTGAGCGGTTTAGTAAAGGGCTAGTATGTATTTTCAAACAGAAGAGAAGTAATAAGAAATAATCAAGAAAGCACTGGTAGATTAAATTAAATATATTATCTTTAAAGATAATTTAAATGCTTTTCAATAACACAGTAATTATGTTTATATATCAATTATTTATATAGATCAAGTGCAAAACTCTTATGTTTTAACTTATAACTGGCACTGATGTTTACTGGTACAAGTGTTCTGGTTCGGTGTCTGTTTCAGTTTGTCCTGAAAGAATGCGTTCTAATTGTTCGTTCAAATCTTCCCGTGCGAGAACTTTTCCTGTAACTGTAGTCTTCTACCTGGGTGTACCCTTTTTTGCCAACGAGCTTGCATTTTTCTTCATATCATAATTTTCTTTAAATAAAATAGATATAATTTCTTGCATCCATCACATATCATGTAATAATATTAAAAAAAAAAAAAAAAAAAAAAATGAAATATGCTGCCAATATTCCAAGTTTGAAGAAAATCCAGTTAACCAGAAATGCATTTCTATTGAACAGTTTTCCTAGTTTTTCTAAGATTTTCTTAAAAAAACGCCATCAACATTGTTTTATAGACTTTGTATTTTTAGATTATGCCCTACAAATAGCTTCGACTTTTATTTGAAATTTTTCTCCGGGAAAATTCAATTAAGGTAGTTTTTGGCAGTGCAGAAGTTTTCTATTTTCCTTTAAAGTGTTATTTGTAGTTTATTATACAATTCTAGACTCTATAATTCTAAATTATATTATTATAATTGAATATTTTGCTAAAATTCTGAATTCGAAGAAATTCGTTTGACCAGAAGTGCTTGTTTTGTTCAACAGCAACAGTTTTCTATATTCTTTTCTATAAAAATACCGACGAATTTAATTAAATGTGTTACCTTAACTATGAATATAGAGGCCTATTACTTTTATTCAGAACTTTCTCGGGGAAAATTTATTTTTATTGTGATTCTTCGGAAACTGGTTGGTTAACCTTAAATTTAAATTGCCGTTACAAGATTAACGGCCGTCTTATTGAGACAGAGAGAGGGGGCGCTGCCATAGACGTCACATTCAGCTTCGCCTTTCGCTTCTTCACCTTTATTTATTCGTAATGCAGTTCTAAATTAAACTTTAGTAAACAATCCAAGTATAAAGAAAATGTAACAATTAAACTTTTATTGTAATTATTGTAAGAAAAACATCGCAAGTAATTTTTTTTTATACCAGTTTTTATTTTTGCTTCCATTTATGGATAGTCAAGTGAATCCGTGGAAGTTTGGGTATAAAAACAAAACAAAAACCGCTCTCTATTGACTTCACTTTTCAGTTTTTCACTATTTTCTTGACAATGGCTTCAACGATTTTCTTTCATTTTTGCATATAGCTGTACCATAAAAGCCTATCGTCATACCTTTATTTACCTTCATTTTTTGGAGTATATAATGGAGTTGATGAGGAGAGAAATTGGGATTGATTAATTAGACGAGATATGAAGACACTCTTATAAGTTATAAGTTATAGACACCCTTAGTGTGTCTCGAGCAATTGCCTGCTACGGGGCTCAGATTTGAGGGTTTCAGGTTAGAGAAACTTCAAAGATTTCTTATAAAAAAATTGTTTGCGTTACCTATCGACTCCCAACTATATATTGTCGTTAGAGAATGCTTTGAAACCACTCGAAGTTTATACCCTTAACCTCCATCTAAGATACTGTGTCAAGGTGTAATCTCTTCCATCCCACAGACTCCCTAAGATACTGGCCCTCAAAATAATTGACAGAAAAATATATTGGTTCAAACACTGGATTACTCTTTTTCAATGTAACTCATGTTCTTTTAATGAGTCCCTGCTTAATTTACAAATTTGGCCCACTCAGTTTGCCTCACTCGGTGAGAGAATAGGGAATCTCGCTTGCAGGAATCTGTGAGACGCGCAACCATGTCTGATCGTTTTGTTCTGTACAGCCACTTAACATCTAGGGGCAGGGATCGCGTTTCTTCAGCCTTTTCTGACGACCTTTCATTCTTGGAATTGCGGTGGCTTTTCAAGTAGAGGGGGAGCTTCTTTACCTAAATTATAGGCCCTGATTAGACAGGGAACTCGAGCTGGAAAAGTGTTCCCTGTGTAATAGTGGTTCTCGTGAGGATGTTTATCACTTTTTGGGTGAGTGTTCCTTATTAGCTGAATTTCGTCTCCTTTACTTCTCCAAACGTACGCTTTCTAGAGAGGAAATTGTATCCTTCCTAACAGTCGGACCCACCCTCGGCCCCTTCTCCGTACGCTCGCCATGCTTGGAAAGCAAGATATAACTGGATCTCTGATTTTTAATCGATTACCTATTAGTATAGTTATTATCAGTTTTTTTTTACTTTCTCTTGTTTTCTCTTTGATTAATGCATAGAAGATCACTTTCAGTTTTTTTGTACCTTCATTTATATTATGTACCTCTTTATTTATTTATGTATTTTTCTGTTTTTCTTTTTTCTTTGTAAAATGCTTTTTGAATATGCTTTGTATTTTTACGATGATCAGTGAACTCTGGCAGACGGCTACGGCCATTGCCTATAATATGTTGTACCAAAAAAAGAAGTTTATTTGTACATTTCTGAAATATATATTATTATTATTATTTATTTACCTTCATTTTTTGGAGGATATAATGGAGTTGATGAGGAGAGAAATTGGGATTGATTAATTAGACGAGATATGAAGACACTCTTATAAGTTATAGACACTCTTATGTCTATAAGTTACACAAACTGCACTGGACTTATAATGATTTTATAGAATAAAAAGGTGGGAGTAGAGTTATGACACGATGCGATGTATGGTTGAATCCAATAGATAGACGGATGTCCCGATCTGTTACTGGCTTATAAAAGGTTCCCCACTCTAGCCTGCTTAAGTGAGAGAGTACCAGAGAGAGTTTATTTTCTCTCGGTTGGGCTTGTGTGTTTGCTCTCTTGCCGCTACAGGGGACTTCATACTCGTATAAATGTGTTCAAGTAAAAATTGCAGAATGTTTCATTCTGGAAAAAGGAAGTGACATTGTTAACCAAATTGTTAAATTTAGAGAAATAAATAAGAACGTTAACATTTTCCTTATTTTCATGGTTAATTTCCCTTTTGGTTTTTAAATAAACTCAGATTAAATTTCAATGCGGGTTAAAATGAAACTTGATCTCTAAAATGTTATTCACCACTTCAATTATATTATATAATCCAGGGATTTTTTGCCCCACCTGTTATTATTATGAGACATCACAAAACTATCCAATCAGTTGTCTTGTTTTTTTTTCTTGTCCATCCCTTGTTGCGTTTGAATCAATTTCTACAAATCTGACAGGTGGTAAAGTGATTTGTGTAAGGGGATACCATTTCTCCAATCTACCGCCACAGTTGGAAAGAGTGTAAGTGATATCAACGTTTGTAATCAGCCACTGACTGAGAGTTTAGGGGTGTTTTGGTCACGTGACTTGTGCTCTCCTACCTACACACTGGCTTCCCAACTTCTTCTCCCTTCCCCTCCTGAGGTGATGTGTACCAGATGACAGTAATTCTATACTGGACACTACTATTCACCCTCTCAAAGTATAATTGATTTACAACCCCCAATTTTTTAAATCAAAGTTTTCGTTTCGTTGAGATCGTTGTTGGTGTAAAGCATACGAAGCTATGTTTGACTGTGTAGTCTACTTCATGTAAATTGTGATGATATTTACTTTAATATAAGTAGAATCCTCTACAATAATTTTTTCCTGGGACTATATATAGGAGTAGTATAAAGCCATATCCATTGCGAAATAAAAAGATTTTATTGTGACTCCCTTAACTTAAGTGGGTATATACCTAGGATGTACTCTCTGAAAGTGTACAATATGTGTGGGTGATCGTGTGTTATGTGCTAGAGTTTACATACGGGTTTATTTATAAACTACCACTGCAAGCCCTATAGGTCTTTGAAGGGGATATGGAGTTCACTGTAGTTCACTGTTCATGTTGTTAAGTTGGGACACCTGCATGCCAAGATCTTTGTCTTTAGACAGTCTACTTCCTTCTACTGGATATATATACATAGATGCATCTTCCAATGGATACCAAATTCTAAACAAATCTATAAAAACCTAGCAATATTTGGTCTTAGCTTGGATTTACAAACCAGTTGCTAAAAAAATTATTACGTTATTCTCAGTGTACCTTAAAACTTCTGGTGAAAATTTCTTACGCAGTAAGAGAAAGTAAAAATTTATTGAAAAAACTCACATCGGATTTCTGTTAAATGTGAACTTCCTCACTTTTTAACTGAGTGATTTGGTTTTAAGCAACTTTCTGCTGGTATTGCAATAGGTTTCTTCAGGATAATTGTTATATTGGATATCGGACCAACACTGGCAGCAGTAGATCAAAGTAATGTAGAGGCGGAGCCTAATTTCTCCCTCCATCTTATCAATGAATCGATAGTAGGCATGGCTTATTTTGTTTCTCCATTTCTATTGCTCGCTCGTGATTCGCTGAAGATATATAAGTCTTTCCTTTCACTACCTTATATCTAGTTGCGGTCTTGTTTTGTTTCTGGAGAAGCGTTATTTTAATTTTTTTTACTTCCTCTTACTCCTGGAAGTATGTTGTCAAATTTTACACAAAATTGAATTTTCCACGAACACAGAATTGAACATATCTCAAAAAAAACATAAATCCCAGGAAACTCAAATTTGGAATACCGTTTCAGGGACCATAACTGCAGGGACCATAACTGACACAAAGGTTTAGCGTAAAATTCATAAACCGGAAGTGCAGCTTTATTGAATGGTTTTTGTTCAGTTTTACGATTTTTTTTTTCAAAAACAGCTTCAACGATTTTCTATAAATTTACATAACTGTCACTTTTATTGTGACATTATCTCGTGAAAATCGATTTTTTGGGGAGATTTCTGGTATAATGGAGTTTATGAGGAGAGAAAGTGGGTTTGATTGAATGAACGAAATATGAAGACACTGTTATAATGTAGCTATAAGTTTACACTAACTGCACTGGACTTTATAATGAAACTGATAGAATATAAGGTGGGAGTGGAGATATGACACGATGCGATGTATGGTTGAATCTGATAGATATCCTGTAGATAGATTCTCACTGGTCTCCTGTAGACAGGTTCTCCCACTCTAGCCTGCCTAAGTCAGAGAGTAGTCTCTGTTAACCAGAGAGAGCCTCTCTTCTCTCTGCTGGATGCCATTACACTGAGGAGAACTGAACTTTTCATTTTAAAGAAAGTTTAATCCACTTCAGGGTTTTACATAATTTTCCAGAAACTTGATCGTATTGTTTTCAAGAAAAACCACGGAAAACTAAAAAAAAAAAAAAATTCAGGATATTCACATTAATTTTAATAAGATATTAAGTTCTCCATTAACATTATATAGGTGCTATAACCGTACAAGGCGCTAGCCTAAAGACATAAGTTTTAAATAAATATGATACAATAATATCTGTGTAATCGTTTTTCAGACACTGACGGAAATCTCAAACAATATATTTCCTTTAAAAACTATTATAAAATTTTGAAAAATCACAATACTTCCTCGTAGTAATAAAAAATGAAAACCCTAATTTATTGGAAATTAATTGAAAAAATACCAAATAAAACTGATAAGACATTTCATAGCTTATAGCAAATCATTGGACAGGAAAAAAAGAAGTGAAAAATAAGTATTCATAAAGTGGACACTTTCAAGAATTTAGAGTTACAGGGAAAATTCAAATTTTGTATGTATGGTAGAAATGTAAACACATCCCTCTGTAATTACAGTTCTAATCGAGGTATTGTACGTAATTAAATTACCTTCTTTCAATGATTTAATCGATTTATTTCTTTTGTTTTATGCTAATGTAAATAATAGACATCATGGTTAAAATAATAAGTGCATGGTTAAAATAAAGTGTACAATCGATTATTAAAAGTTTAATTGCAAGTGATTAATTGGTCCTATTGAACATTAAAGGATATTAAACTGGGATTGAAAGTGAACCTATAGTAAACATTGTTTACCTGGCGGTTGGTTGATTGAGGTATAGGGGAAGTTTGCCCCACCGCGCTCTCTCACTCCCACTGTATATAAGCGATAATGAATAGCGCAATAGTAACAGAGAGAGAGATACACCACACAAACTACTACTAAATACGGTATATCGATAGTATATCGTAGTAAATACGGCCCGCCTCCCCAGCCCAAAAATCCCCTTCGGGCAAACAGCGGGATATGTGTCTCTGTGTGAGTGTGTGTGCGTGTGTGTGTGACTGTGTGTTACATGGTGGTCACCCTATAATGATGGTGCGGTATTGCAAATTTATCAACCCTGTTGTTGTAACAGGTATCGTACACATACGCAAACATTACAAACACAAATACGTAGACGCACGCACGCACACACACACAAAGACATTCCGGACTAGTCTCGATTCCACCCACTCCTTCTGTTCGGTCCAAGCCTTCTATTCCTGGTTTACTATTCCAAACCACAATGTCCAGCCATACACTCTCCACTTTCTCCCATACTAACACACGAACGAGAACATACATACAAACACCCACACACACACACACACACACACACAGCTTCCATCATCACGACCTCTCATTCTCTCTCTCTCTCACTCTACAACTCTGCGGTTCATAATTACCCCAGTATTGCCAATTAAGTTTGAAATCGTCAATAAATCATGCGTCAAAACGGGCCGCCACTCTATCTAACTAACATTCGCTAAATATTAATGCTAATTACTGGTGCTCGTAGCTGGAGCTAGCCTAGCTAGCTGTTGCTATTCTGCCACAATTCGCCTCCCCCACCACCAAATCAAACTCTACCTATTGCGCCACTCACTTATTCTCCCCACTCCAAACGTGCTCCCGTTTGTCTTCCTCTCCCACCATTCTCCTGTTTTTAGTGCGGGTAATTGGGTGGTAGGGGGGGCATCACAGTTGCCGTGCTATTGTCACCCATTCAAATATAATTGGCAATTAATTTTATTTGTTAATTAGCCAGACACCGGATTTTAATATTACAAAAAAAAAATGATGTGCTGAGACATTTTTTTACTCGTTGATGGGAGAATTGTTATCAAAATGAAAATATAATTTACGAAATTCTAGGCTGAAAGAAAATCACGTAACTTTCTCTTACTGCAGTCAGTATATTTATGACACGACATTTTTTTTTCCTTCAAACATTGAATTTTTACAGAACATTTAGTTGCCCACAAAATCGATCATGCAATGAAGTAATAGCTACTTTTCCCAGACGGACTTTACGTCCAACTTCCGATCAGGTGTCATGGGCGGTGACGCAGTGTAAAAGGAAGTAATGCGATCGTGTCAGATTTTTCTAAATTGAGTTTTTATTGGAAATACATGTTTTGTGGTCCCTGGAATAAGAAAAAAAAAATGTTTTTGCGATATTGGTGTCTGTGAGTATCTTTTTAACAGAAAACGAAAAATTGCGGAAAGCTTAAACTTGGGATTCGGTTTATCACAATGATTTCGGACAAAATCCATCAACCGGAAGTGCGACTTTACTGAGGGGTTATTTTTTTCTTCCTATTTTTCGCGATGTTTTTCTAAAACGGATCCAAAATTGTACACTATCTATACACACAGTGGGCCACCGTTTTCCAGGCTGAGGTTTATGCAATTCTTTGCTATATTTTGGATGAGAGGGTGTGTAACAATAATTTAAAAAGTGTTTGTATCTGCTTGGACAGCCAGGCTGCGTTGAAGGCGCTTAGCTCATGTGCCTTCACTTCCAGATTGGTGTTGGAATGTTCTAAAAGACTGGAAGATCTTTCTTCATTGAAGGATGTGCTTCTGATCTGGGTTCTAGGTCATATGGGAATCTTTGGGAATGAGGAAGTGGATAGGTTTGCCAAATTAGGTGCCTCTCTCCCTTTCATTGGTCCAGAGCCTGCTGTTGGTGTGTCTTCTGGCACATGTTTGTCTGGCTTTCCAGACGTGGATGACCTCACAGCACTCATCCTTATGCATTGTGGAAGCATTGTGGCTTAAGGAGACATCTCTATACAATGGGACTCATGCCTGACCCCTTTTGTAGAGTTTGTGAGACGGAGGAGGAAACACCTATGCATCTGATTGCGGGCTGTTTAGGCTGTGAGGAGATTAGGTTTAAGATATCGGTAGAGGATCTTAAGCTATGTCATTTTAAGGTTTTGGTCCGATTTGTTCGGTCTATGGTGAAACTTAGATGGTTAAAACCTTGGCCTGGACTTTTTTTCTAGTCCCAGTAGTTGTTATTCTTTAGGGGTAGCTATATGGGCCCAGGGAGGCTTTGGATAGCGTATGGTTTTGCCCTCCCCTTTTTTGAATAATAATAATAATAATAATAATCTACACACACACACACACACACACATACACATAAATGCCGATCACTTACATATATTTGAAAAGTTTACCCGGGAAAATTGATATTTTGGGCATTCTGGGAAAAGGGTAGCGTTATGCTTTCCTCTAAAGTACCACTTCGGTATAATATATGGTTTTACCATCTACATAATATTAATACATATTACAAGCATTGATAGAATACCAAATTTGAAGAAAATCGGTTAACCGGAAGTGCGACTTTACAGAGTAAGTTTTTTTCAGTTTTTTTTTAACTTTTCTTGAAAACGGTCACAACGATTTTTCTGTGAACTTGGTATGCTTACTGCACATACATAGAGCCATGTCACTTTTATTTGAATATTTTACTGAGAAATGGAATTTGGGGGGGGGGAGATTGGGGGCGTATCAGTTAGTTTAAATATTTAAATTAGCACGAGCTTTTTTTTGGTTTTGACGTACAGCGTTCCACATCAATCCGTTCAGTTACAAATAAGTATACACGTGTACAAGTTCATGGCCAGCCCGACTTAAACATTTTACGTTTTGCAATTTTAAAGTAAATTTATTTTTATTAAATTGTATTAATTAGTGTAAGAGAGAGGTGGGTGAATGTTTCTCACTAGAGTTTACTATAAACTATTCATATTAAGACATTAATCAAATAAAATCCAAGGCTAAAACTGGGTATCGAACCCAGTAGCAACATATACCCTAGCTTTGCGTCCGTGCCTCAAATCGCCCAGATTTCGTAGCGCCTAAAATCATACATAAATATAGATGATTGAAACCTTATATTTTACTTGTTGTTCCTAGGACGCAAGAGGAGAACCCTGAATATGAATTTGGTATTCTATTATAAACTATCGATACTATCGATGCTATCAATCGATACTGGTCCCTACAATCCATTAAAAAAAAAATTTTTCTCTGAAACATTCACACAACATTCTCTTAGAGCCGTTAATACAATTATAAGATTGACATATTGTCTTATAAATTGGCAGTTTTCAAAGTATAAAGTGGTGGGGTTAATATTGGTTAGCACAGATATGTTTACATCGTAATTCACAATACAACGCAACAAACATTAGACAAACTCAAATAAAATTTGAAAAAACGTCTGAGATTGCATGGGCGAATGCCCGAAATTGGTCGATGACCAGAAAAAGAAGCGGTATTTAGTAATTTTCTTGAGCATTACACCCAACTGAAGTGAGTGTTGTTCGAAAATTCACTCTTACGGTTGAAACACCGAACCTGGACTCAAAGTTCGGCTAGTATGGGTGCCGGGGCATAAGGGAAACGAAATAGGTAACGAAATAGCTGGCCAGGGAGGGAGCGAATACACCCTTTTATGGGCCGGAACCTGCTCTAGGCATTATTCCTCATACGGTGTATTCATTTTCTTTGAAAAGTTAAGCCGGAGGTCATAGAAAATATCTTTGATAGTAGTATTGGACCTGAGCAGGAACAATAAATATATTCTATTTTGTGTCGTAGAGCATGTCAGCGTAGGAAGGAAATGAGATGGCCGACACCCTGGCTGGGGAAAACGCTCCATCTTTCTTTTAGGGGCGTTTTGAAACCAACAAGCCAACCAGTAGGGTTTAAAACAGAAACAATTAGTTGATGTAAACTCTCTACACGAAATTAATAAATTTGTCAGAGACATTTTCCGTGGTAGCCTGCTTCATTTTGTGGTCATCGACCGGTTTCGGGCGTTTCGCCCATCTTCGGATGCGTTTTTTTCAGACAGTGGGACAACACAGACTTGCACAGAGCAAATTCAGTTTACGCACTGACTCCTGTAAAACTGAATTTGCTCTGTGCAAGTCTGTTGTTGTCACACTGTCTGAAAAACGCATCCTGAAGATGGGTGAACGCCCGAAACCGGCCGATGACCACAAAATGAAGCAGGCTACCACGGAAAATGTCTCTGATGCTTTCCAGCTCTGCGGAACCAACCACCACAACAATTAATAAATTTGCTCTGACGATCAATGAAAATTCGAAATCCGTCCAGGAATATGAGAAATATGCATGCTACGACGGATAAAATACCAAATGTTATCAGCATTGCAGCGGACCCATCCACATATTCAATAAACCTATTATTTTAATTGTAAGATTTTGCCGGAAAATTTGATTTCTGAGGCTTTATAGTTCAGGTTTTTCTTCTAAGGATTCAATTGATTTCCCATTCATAATGACATTTTCCTTTTTGGTTTTTCTGGCTATACAATATCAGATTCAACATATATCTACGGTTAACTTATTCTGGATTAATATCCTCAGTTTGTCTTGCAATTCTTCTATTGTTTGGACACCCCTGTTTCCACTTCTAACTGGGAATGGAATGGGAAATCCTATACTTTCCTCTCCTTCCCTTCACATATTACATCATTAAACGTAAAACTGGTGGGGATGGGATAGTTGGCAGAAGTGTGACTGAACTTGGAACAAGCAATATATATATTTGATTGCAGTAAGGTTTGAAGTCACACATCATTAGATAGGTCCCATTGGGACAGACCATCTGTGCAACAGAAAGTATATTATGTCATGGTTGCCAACATAACCAAGTTCTCTAAGTTGGGTAATTGACACTAATATTGAACTGGCTGTGCCAACACTGATATAATACGCTGGTATATAGCGCACTCTAATGGTCATAATGATAAGTAATATCAAAAGTCTCTCCTTCTTTCTCTCACTATATTCTTCACTTTGTCATGGACATTTAATTTTTTCCACCCTTCCTTCCATTATAATAAATCTTACAGATGTAATCTTCCATGATTTTGAAAGTTCCATAATTATCCATAATTTTGAAAGTTCTCTTATAAGTACCTTATATTTTCTTCTTAAAATCTGTCAACCGGAATGTACATCTTTCCTGTATAATATACACTGGTTTTACGACCTATCTAATTTTAATTATCCATTAGGTACATTGATGTAGTTCCAAGTTTAAGGAAATCTGTTAATTAGAAGTATAAGATTACCATATTAGTTTCTGAGTTAATCGGGATTTACTCGAATTCATCATTTTCTTTGAACTTTGAGTGCTGACTATACATATACATGTTTGGAGTTAAGCCGGAGTACGCATCGGGAGACCCCTCGGTGGTTACTCCACATTTTTCCAGGCTGCAGTTTGTGCAATAAAGATCTGTGCTGAGCAGAACCTGCGTATGGACTCCAGAAAGAGAGAGATATGCATCTTCTCGGACAGCCAGGCTGCGCTGAATGCACTTCGGGCATTCAAAATCACCTCCTCCCTGGTCAGGGAGTGTGGAGACTCCCTGGAGGCATTATCCCGGCACAACAAAGTTCGGCTAGTATAGGTGCCGGGGCATAAGGGGATTATAGGTAACGAAATAGCTGGCCAGGGAGGGAGCGAATACTCCCTTCTATGGGCCGGAAACTGCTCTAGGGATAGCCAAAAGTATGGCGAGGGCGTCTCTGAGAGAATGAACTCGGAGGGAGCATAACTGGAGGCTAAGTACTGGGGCAAAACACGGCAAAAAGGTTATGCCAGAGCTGTGAAGAAGAAGGACCAGAGACATCCTGGGATTAAGCAGGTATCAGATTTCTTTGATAACGGGCCTGTTTACTGGACATGGTAGGTTCAAAAAACATCTGCACAAGGTGGGGTTGGTTGATTTGGAGCCCTTGTGTAGGCTTTGTCAGGAGGAGGAGGAGACGGCCTCTCAGCTGCTGTTCGATTGCGTTGCAATAGGTAGATTGCGGTACGAGATCTTCGGCACATTGTGACCGGAGGAAATCGTACTCCAAGAAGGACTGGTGGGGAAGGTTTTGGACCTTAGCTTCCACTACTAGGTTTCGAGGGGTTGGCACAATAAGCCTCAATAGGAGGCTGCGGTGCCTGGGTTTTAGCCCCCCCCCTACATATTCTATTTTATACATGTGAATGTAAACCAATCATTTCTATATTGGAAATGCTTTTCTGGACATCTTAATGTTTTGGGAAATCGGTGACGTTATCTGTGTCGCTAAACTGTAAACTGCCAATAACAAGTGTTATAGTTGGATTTGTTGTAGGCAATGTGTGGTGATCAACGTTGAAATCACATTCAGTTGGCTCCTTATGATCTAAAAACACCAAGTGAGGATTTCCCCACCATCAGGTTTGAAGATAATTCGTCAGATTTGTGATAAGATTGTAGCAAGAGAAAGCTGTGTGAATGTTTCACACTATTCTTAGCTTATTATCCGTCTAAAAATTGTAAATAAATAGAAATTTTGTTGGGATAATTCAGGTAATTTTGAAGCATATATATATGTTGCAGTTACAGTGGTGGCCCTTTACACTTTACAGCCTTCTAGTATACTGAATATAATTGGTGTACAAGAGGATTAAGTTGGCAGTGGCAATTTAAATGATTAACACGTATAACATTAATAGGAAACCCCAGGAGAATGTTATATGTGAGTGTATGTGTATGGGCTGGTATGGCGGTGGTGGAAACATTAGAATGTCTTGGAACATTGTCTTTGTCTACTTCAGAGTGTCTCTTGTCTGATGTCTTCATTAGGTATAGTACTACCGACTCTGTCACCCCCCCAAAAACGGGAATAAGATGAACGTTACTAAACCAGGTGATCTGTATCTTGTGAAAGACATACGCGCCCACATACACACACACACACACACACACACACACAAACACACCCGCCATCGCCACTTTCCTTTTGTGTCAAGAATGAAGGTACTCGATCTTGCTGTTAGTTCGGCCACAATTACCTACTACTTTACCCTTTATACCATTTACTAGAAGTCTTAACAAACGCCCCGGTAATAATTACATTGAGGACGGCGGATGTTTAATTATAAAATACTGCCTGAATGAATTCATAGCTCTTATACTAAATATTGTGTATTAGTTTTAAGAATCCGGTAATAGTGAAGAGCTTTATAACCACTCAAGAGGGAACGGTAGATTAGTGATAACAATTGTTGCTTGACTTTTACAAGCTTTGTTTATCCGTTCAGTGAACAGAATTGGACTTTATTAACCCCATTTTTTTGACGAAACGGTCTTTAAATTATCTAATAGTAGTATATAATAGGCGACTCCAGGACAGATTTTCACTCCCTCACCTACCCCCCCACCTTTACGTCCCAACCATTCCCTGTCCAATTTCCACACCCCCCTCACCGCCCTAGTTACCCCTCCCAACCACATAACCCCCCTCCCCATCGACCTATTCCCAACTTCCCCCCACCCCCTCCCCTCCTCTTTTCCTGTAGGCGAAGAAATATTAAAAATTAATTTTTTTTTTTGCTGAGGTCAGCAAAAACGATCTCACAACCTTCGTCATCCAAGTCCATCACTTACACCACTCAGCTATAGTGGTAACTTGGCAATAGTAGTTTTCTTTAGATCCTTATACCTCACCCACATACTTCTCCCTCATCTCTCTCATATCCTTTCTCTCTCTCACTCTCTCTATATATATATAAAATATATACACAGAGACTTAAAGAGAGGCTCTGCCCCACGTACCCCAGGCCAGGGTTCATTAACCTGTATTTTTCCATTCGTACAAAAGTTTATTAACCTCTATGTGTGCACAATGTTTGCGATGTAATTCCTAATTATAATATATTTATTATTTTTTTTTTTTTATTTATTGACAAATACTTATGTAAGTTTTTTTTTTTTGGTAAACAATAAACTAAAACTTAATCTATGGTTCCTTCTCATCTATTTTTATCGATCAAGTATATTGACATTTAATACAGTATATTGATTTATGAGTCACTTACCTGTGTAAGGTTTTTGGTAAGCAATTACAATAAATCTCCATTTTCCTTTTTTAAGATAATTTTTATTTATCGATATGTATATTGATAACACCTATCGAATCCAGTATATAATTATTATCGATTTTATGAGTCACTCTCTTAATAAAATCTGTAAGTTTTTTTTTTTTTGGGCAAAATCGTTAGATCTGTTTTTCTGACGCAACATAATATACACCCTGATGTATAGGAAATAGAGAGAGAAAAAAAACCAATCTTGATTAAAAATAATTAATATATTAATTTTATTTTTACAATTATTATGTTAAATACACATTCAATAACTTATCTTTACAATAAACAAATTTGAAAAAAAAAAAAAATACAAATGTAACATACATCATATTAAACCATATTGAATGGCCTAAGATTTTTTAGCACATTTTAAATTCTTATGAAAAATTAACACAAAAAATTATTATTTCTCTGTGGGGGGAAAAAAAGACTATTATGCTATTTTATTCACAGTACTTGTAAATGGATTGTATTGGAAAATCTGTTCACTTATAATTAGGCAATATACACTCGTCTTAGCTGGGATCACATCATTCGTTTCAAATTCTAATCTTACATCCACAGGTGCAAGCGATTTGACCGGTTCATGTTGAAGTGAACAATCAATAACCACTATAGGTGCAACGCTGTTAAACACTTCATAATCTTGCATAAACGGTTTGCTAATTTCCTTTCCATAAAATGAATTTTGAAATCTTGCATAGATATCATATAATATACCAATTCGCTTTTGTGTGAAATTCAATCCCAAATCATCATATGGATACACTTGATTGTTTAAATACAATTTCATGTTGACCAGATTACAGTGATCAAAACGGCTCGTATCTGTCTTTGCATTATCATTGCGATCAGTTTGAAAAGCAACAATAACATAGCGTGGTCTTTCCGTCACAGTTGTAGTTTTAATTGTCCAAGAATGTTTTCCCACACTCTGTGGAAGCTGTGGATATGTGTACAGATCCCATGTTCGAAATGGTATTGACACATTTACTCCTTTCTCCAAATAAGTGATTAGATGAACCTTTTCCACATCCGATACAGACACATAAGGTATTTTCCATGCAATTTTTGTAATTGTCACTTTAATCACCTCATCGTCTCCTTCTAAATTAGTCAAAGCAGTGACCGCATTCTCATCTGACCTGGATCTAATGAGAACTAATTCTTGTTTAGCGTTAATGATTATCTTTTTGTAATCTTCAGCAAATCCCAACAGGTAACTTAATGGTAACACAGGCATTAAAGTGTCCCGTTTCTTTGGACAATAGTGGATGTGTTGCATAGTGCATAGCTTCGACCCAGCCGGACATGCCCATCACCTGATTGGGTTCAAAAGAAGCATATCCTTTTAATGTTGTTGCTATTCCAGGGTTCCTCACGCTATCCACCAGTATTCCATTTAATTCGTATCTAATTTCTTGAAATAAATGGGCTATGGCGTTACGGCATAACGTATGCTTCTTCGCTGCTGCTCCTTGTTGGTTAAACAATGTTCCTTCCACATACAAATAGCTCTTGCTTGGTAACGTGTAAACATCTTGTTGATTAACTGGTATACGTATCTCATCTGAATTATTCAATGTTGTCGATGCATATGGCTGATGTGATCTAAATTCTATTTTTGTTATCGACTCGTCAGACTCAACTGGCGCTCCAATGTCCCATATTCCCCCGTCCATGTTTTGGTGAGATTGGTTTGAATCCAAGTTGTTGTAAAAGTCTAATACTGTGCGTGGTTAAAGATGCTCTGCCTTCTACAGAAGACGGTTGAATGTGTGACTGGTGGGATGTTTGAGGTTTATTTATACATGAACTGCGATGTTGATGATGGTGAAATCTAAGAACCATTTTTCTTTTTCTTCAAATGCAGTCTAACGGTAATTTCTTCTTTTCTAAAATTGATCAATCGACCGTTTTGATCTGTCACTCGTAGTGTTATATTGTCAATTGTCCTTGTGGTGACTGGCATATAAATGAGATTATTTGGTACTTCCACAATCTTATATCCTGGTGCAACTTGTGGAAAAAACTCATGAAGTGTATGAACTAATTTACCATTTGTATAAGCACCAGTAACTATATTACAATCTACCAGCACGCAGTTCACACTAAATATGTCCACTATTTCGCTAGAAATATATTTTTGATTTTTATTTTCCAGCGTAACTCTTCCAAATCCCAATAGTGGTCCAATTGAATTGTTACAATTGAAGGATATAACCGCTGAAGAAATGAGTTCTGATTTGAGTGTATTCTTATTAGCAGTTAATTCAAACTTTACATCCTCTGGTAAATTAGACTTGATATAATCGTTTATATCACTTAGTTCGTACGTACCTGTAGGAATGGTTATACTTGTTTTGTAATCATCATCATCATCTCTAATATATTCCAATGTATTATTGTGTTCATCAACGTTTGGTATCGAATGAAAGGTTTCAAAGGATAACAGTGCCTTTTCCCATTCGTCATCTAAATGTATAGGTGGGAAATGATTTGCACTGAGAACGGACTCTCGTCCTGTTAGGGTGATGGTAAAACTCATGACTGTCGTAAATTAAAAAAAATTTATTCTATTTATAGTTAGCCCGCTGTGTACAAAGAGAGAAAAAGTAAACACAAATGACCACATATAACAGTGTTTGGTTGCTGATATTGTTCACTATTATACAATATTGGTTTGTTCTTCAAATACATTATTAGCTCTGGTGGTGGTGGTAAGTTTCCAAAACTATCAAAATAAACAATTAGATTACCTCTCTTTACATAGCACACCCAATGGGTGCCTGGTCCATGTATACTGTCAAGATTAATTACAACACTTTCATTTACTTTACATACTGTAGGCAGATTGTCTCTCATGAAAACACCTCTAAAATATGGAATCTCTAATTTTGTGGCTAGTTTTGTTAAATCAACATTTGTTAATGGTCGGAGAGGTAATCTCACAATTAGTTTTTTGAATTGCTCGTCGTCTTCTTTTCCAAAACAAGTCCATTACCATTTTTGTAAGGTCGTAAATATATTCCTTTTCCCAATGCAATAGCTTCCATCTTCTCATTATGTCGCTTCAATTCGTTCAATTGTTTTTTAGCAGCTTTAGCGGAATTAATCGCTTTTGCGATTGCTGCTCCTCCAGCTGCAGCTGATCCCAATGCAGTCAGTGCAGGTAGAGCAGACAATAATAGCGGTAAAAATCCACCTTTCTTCTTCTGATGCTGTTGTTCAGTAGGTATGGGTAATAACCTAAAGTTCTTCTTCTTCTTCTTCTTCTTACCAATACCTTTTTGTATTACAGCTGCAATAACTTGTTTCACTTTTGACCGTTTCTTCGCCATTGTCCCAGTGATGACTGAGAAAAATGGTCCATCACATAGGGATATATATATGGAAAGCTAAAGTGAAAAAACAATCCAGTTCAATGATGAAATTCCACCAACAAACAACCAGACTTCCAATTATGGAATACACCGGTATTGATGATGACGCCAGCAATCGGAAAAATGGACTTTTACTGCCTAATTCTGTGCGATGTATTGTTGCAGGACCATCTAATTCGGGTAAAACTAATCTGATGATTGCACTGTTGACCGAGAGAAATGGTTTAAAATTCTCCAATGTATATGTATATGGTAAATCTCTAAACCAACCCAAATATCGCTTATTGAATGAAATATTCAACCAAGTTCCTGAAATTGGATACTTTACCTATAGCGATTCAGATAACATTATTACACCACAAGAGGCTAAACCCAATTCAGTATTCATCTTTGACGATGTTGCAACAGAAAAACAAACCACAATGAGAGATTTCTTTTGCATGGGACGTCATAATAACATTGACTCTTTCTATTTGTGTCAAACATATAGTAAAGTGCCCAAACAGTTGATTAGAGATAAGGCAAATTTGTTAATTTTATTCAAACAAGATGAATTGAACTTGAAACATATATATTCAGATCATGTGAACACCGATATGTCATTTGATGAATTTAAGTGGTTGTGTTCACAGTGCTGGTCGGATAAATACGGTTTTTTAGTTATTGATAAAGATTCTGAATTTAAAAGAAATTGTGAAAGTGC
>JAAEAF010004082.1:0-97392 GCA_011037195.1 Triatoma infestans | reverse complement strand
AGGATAGTCAATATCTTTTGCAAGGTAGAGAGGAGGCGAATTGGACGTTAAGTCCCATATATATGATGCTGGATAATACCTAGCGAATACAATATTATATTTTCCGATAGGAGCGATTGTTCCTTTGCTTTCATTCCAATCTCCTCCAAGTATTTTCCGGTGAATCGGGGGATTGTTCCACGGGCTCCAAACCGCAGCCCTTTTACTGTAAAATCCCTCTCGCCGAACTCCTCTCGGAACTTTTCTTTCAAAAAAGGGATGCACTTCTCGTATATGCTTTTCTTTTCTTTATCTACGTCTTCTGCTTGATTCGGGTTGTTCGACTCGAAGCGGACAGAGGGATCAATTATCATGGCCATCCCATTATTTCTCGGAAAGGCCAGTATGTCCGCGTACCTTGGCGCCCCATCCGTATCGACGCAGTAGACTTCCTCGAAGCAAGACATTCCTTTATCTCTGAGCTGCCCCAGAATCCTTCGCTTCACACCATGATGCGACGTGTGACAAGGAGCATGTTAAGCGAGCATTTTCCCAATACATGGAAAGGGGTTTCCGACTCTCTACCGCATCTGCGGAAATACAATATTTGGATGATAATATTGTATTATAAACTAAACTAGTACGTTGGAGGTAAACATTCCCCTCTAATTATCCCCGAAAAACCTTAAATGATTTTTATGGAGAAATTTTTCAAATAAAAAGTTATAGCTCTTTATATGTATAATTAATATTCCAAGTTTAAAGAAAATGGTTGGAGCCGTTTCAGAGGAAATTGCAAAATACTGAAAAATCCATTCTGTAAGTGTTACTTCCGCTTGACCTATTTTGTTCTAAACCTTACTGTCACCAGCCGTGGTAGTACTTAAACGAAATATCAAGTTGAACTTTCTGCGTTTTTTTTTTGTTTTTTTTTTTGAGTTATGCTGCCCGCTCCCCACACACACTAATTTCTAAAAACCTCTTTTTCGGACTGAGGTGACCTCAAAACGAGTGTATCCAGTGAAGTCTCAATATAGAAAATTTGACACGATCCTAATTTCCTCTTCCCGCAAAAACTCACACTAAAACATAAAAAAAATAAAACAATCTCTTAACAAAATATAAATTTTAAGATGTATCTGATACACCATCATTCTTAATTGGGACGTAAAATTGTAACATGAATATTAAATAAGAATTTTATATTGATTTACTGATGAAATCTAATAGGCGGAAACCCTTTAAAATAATCATAAAGTATGTTTATTTTAAGTTGTTTGCTGACTACATAGTTTTAAACTAAATGTGCCAGGTTTGATAAAAGTTATATGCTTCAGGTGAAAATACTGGAGTAGAGATTTAAACCTTTTAAGAGATTGTTTATAAGTATTAGATGATGTAAAGTTGACAGATCAGCTTGTGGAAATGGGTAGTGTTTTATGTCATATCTTGTTAAGGTTAGCTGATGATTTAAACTAAAGGTAGTGGAGATGGGAGACGAATCCAGTGTGTTCAGCTTACTTTTATGAAGAGTGGCACACATTTTGAGATAATGATAAATAAAACTGAATCCATTTTGGGAAGTTGCCAAGTTTTAGAATCATAAGATATTCATTTATCGTTTAATGTTAATCCCTCGTTAAAAGCACAACATATAGAAACAGGTTTGTTTGTGTTTCGTTCATATGTAAACAGTTGATACTTTAAAAGGAAATTTTGTTAGAAACTTTCATTTTCCCATTTCTCTTGAACAACCTCATACACCTCGGATCTTTAAGATTCAAAAAGGCAGACAAGTCTTCTGTGCAACATTCACACGACATTCTCTTACTAGAATCAACACTAACTGTTAGAAATATTTTCATTAAAATTGTAACGAATTAAAAACCTCCCTCAAAATCAGTTTTGAAAAATCTTCCAAATAAAAGTTATAGAAATGTATCTATGCAGTGGTGAGCATTCCAAGTTTGAAGAAAATCCTAGGTGCTGTTTCCAAAAAAATTGCAAAAATACTGAAGAAATTATTCAGTTAAGTTGTATTTCCGGTTGATGATTTTCGCCAGAAATCTTCGTGTTTGATGCGATGGTAGTACCTAAATGGAAGACGACATTTCATTTTTGAGATATTCACACAGACAATTCTCTAGACACATTTTTTCCGGCATAAAACACGTATTTCCGGTGAAAATTCAATTTCAAAAATGTGGCACGATCATAATACTTCCTCTTACTAGGAGTAAGAGGAAGTAAAAATATTCAAGAACCTCTTCTGTAAAGTGGCACTTCCGGTTAACCGATTTCCTTCAAATTTGAAATTCTATTAAAGCTTTTAATGTATGAATATGTGGATGGGTCCTCAATGCTGGACAATATCTGGTATTTTATTCGTCATAGCATGCATATTTATATTGTTCCTGACCGGTTTCGGATTTTCATCCACCGTCAAAGCAAATTCACCAAGTTCGACGACGTTAAAGTAAACTCTCTACACTAACTTGGTGAATTTGTTCTGACGATGGATGAAAATCCGAAACCAGTCAGGAACAATATATAAATATGCATGCTACTTCTAATGTGTATTAATATAATATATGTGATATGATCATACATTGTACTGAAGTCGTTCTTCTTTATAGGTAAGTTTAACGCTTCCATTCCCTCAGAATCTCCCAAAATAATCAATTTTTTCAGGGAAATATTTCAAATAAAAGCTATAGGTTATAGTTGAACTTTAGTTATAGTTTAACATTTCTGTGAGTGATGATTTATTTAGTGGATTGGACTGTAAATAGGAACAGACATAAATTGGAAAATATATATACCAATTGAATATAACTAAAATTAATCCTTTTAATTTACTAACTCTGTGTAATAGCAAGAGAGAATTACATCAGCAAGAGAGAGCAGACAGACGAGAGAATTAAGAGAGAGAAAGCAGGCCCTCTCTGGTACTCTCTGATTTAAGCAAGCTAGAGTGGGAGAACCTGTATATAAGCCAGTGAGAGACCTAGACATCTATATATCAGATTCAACCATAAATCACATCGTGTCATAACTCTACTCTCATCTTTTATTCTATAAAATCATTACAAGTCCAGTGCAGTTCGTGTAGACTTATAGCAGTGTCTTCATATCTCGTTTAATTAATCAACCTAATTTCTCTCTTCATCAATTCCATAATACTGGGTTAGTAGGTTAGTAAAAGAAAATAATACAATGCAATATTTACTATATAGACAGAAAGTATAAATGATGCGTAAGTAGTTGTTTTGGTTCACCAAATAACGAATAAGGTGGGAAAAAAAGATGTCGAAAGTCCAGCGGGTAGAAGAAAAATCACTGTAATAGGATCCGAAGAGAGGGATCCAAAGCAGAGAGAGAGAGAGAGAGAGACAGTCTCACTCACTAGTTTTAGGTCAGACTAGAGTGGGAGAAACTGTTTAAATACAGCTGTGTCAGCCATAGGAGGGAGTCTACCAACAGTCTTGTAGCAGAGTTCATACAACAGTCACAACGCGTCATGAACCTTTCTCCTCACCACTACCTACCATTTTATATATTTTAGTGTAAAGTCCAGGCAGTTTGTGCTACTTTTCGATTATACAGTGTTCATCCATAATTCTAGTTTATTTATCTATAGAACCCATTTTCTTTCCTTCTGAAACCCATTATATCGCTGAGTGGTGATGTGTGAAAAACTTGGAAAATGATGATCTTGTTACTTGGAGGTAAGGCTAGAAAATTCCAATTCTTCGTCAAGGTCGATTGCTATAATCTTCTATAGAAATTCGTGACTACAAAGTTGATGTTAATCTAGTCAAAGCTTCTAGACGTACTACAACTGTAAGAAGGGCACAATAGCCCGGTGTGAGGTGCATTGGTGGGGTGATTAGCTGCCGACTCTTCCCCTGGTGATTTCTGTGTCATGCCGGAAGTAGCATCCCTGGGAAGACACGCGTTGACGCTCGCTGATGCAAGTTGATGTATGTTAATAAAGAAACCAAAAATATCAAAACAAAAACAGATAAAAATAATCGTGTACTCTCTACATTACATGATTTCCTATTAAATTTAATTGAAACATTTTCCTGGGTAAATTGATTTGGGGGGGGGGGGGAGCGGATTCTAAGGAGGACGGTAGCGTTAAGCTTTTCTCTAAATTACACCATTTCAGTGCAATGCATCCTTTTTACTATGTACGTAATATTCTAATACATTAGAAGCTAGATACCAATTTTTTTTTAAATCCCTTAACCGGAAATGCACCTTTACAGAAAACGTTTTTCAGCAAATTTAAAAATATTATTTATTTTATAGATTGTATAGATGTCGCTGGGAGAATCAAAAATTAATACGACATTTAACAAAAAAATATGCCTATAGATGTCGTTGGGAGAATTAAAAATTAATATACATAAAAAAACAAAAAATGCCATCTGTACATTAGAAATATTATATAGATTGTATAGATGTCGCTGGAAGCATTAAACATGAATACACATTTAAGAGGGAATAGTTAACAAAAAAAAAAAAACACCAAACACATATATTTTGAATTATTAGTACCAGAAGACTGTCGGTCGGCTACACATAAATGGGTTATTAGCACCAGGAGAACGTCAAGTGTACACAGATATATGAATTATTAGCAGTGAAAGGGCTAGAAAACATGGAATGCTAATTGTACAGTTTCCAAAGAAAAATCATTTTAGATAGTTATATATAATATAATAATAATAATAATTTATTTTATTGCTTTATGGCGAAACGCCTTAAGCAAGGAGTTTGGCCAGTGTACACAAATGAAAAAGGGTCAGTATACAACAAAGAATAATATACAGCACAGAAATAAAATGAAATAATATAAACATCCTGTAAATTATATACATAAAACGAACATAAACTACCACAAACGGTTTGTATAACAGAAAATAATAAGTGTAAAATTTATAGACAAAGGTTATAAATCACTGAACTTTCACTACTTGGAAAACTATTTAAAAATTGAAACTAAAAGAATTACTTTACTTATTTTAGTAAGAATTGTATTATAAGTATATTAACCAAACAGAATATTATTTCTCAGGCATGATAGTAGTTGGTTGCGTTTATTACTTTTATTTTTTTTGTTTTTTTTAATGAGAATGTCCTGAACAAGTAGATTTACAGAAACTTCAAGCTTACTATTCACTAAGCATAAAACTTCTCAACTTAACAGCATGTTTACAATAGTTGAAAATAGCAGTAATCTGTCCATTGGATGTAATCGAAAATAGCGCCTCAAACCATTCCTTTTCAGTTTGCAAAGGCATTAGGAAACTGTTAATAAGGTGATCCCTTAACGGTTGCAATACTTTGCATTCACAGAGAAAATGTAGTATAGTATCGGGTAATCCCATTTTACACATCATACAGACCTCACTAGCATCAAAAGTATAGCTGGAATTATTTATATACAACCGAGTACACACTAACCTCCCAAGTCTCAATTGACTGATTACTGTTATTTTCTTAATACTGGTATTACTGTCTAAGTAAAACTCACCCGATCCAAAATTATTGACCAATCTATACATAGGGCTGTATTTACTATTCAGCACATTGTTTATATCCTCACAGATAATTTTATTCTTACATTTTTCAATTATGTTATTTTTTTCGTTCACAATACAGAAACATCATGAGTTGAAACGATATCTAAACTACCCAAAGAATTTAACATGGATTGTATGAAGGAAATGAAGTTATGAAATTTATTTTTATCAGGTCTAACCCTTGTTCTGTATAAAGCGTTATAAAGTATTCGTGGCAAACGGGACTCATCCATTTCAGTTATATATAATATGTGGGGAAAAAATTTATGTATTTCATATGTTATTATGGAGTTGGTTTATTGTTATTGGCCCGCTCTTCTGGACTACAATGTAATGAAAGGGACCTACGTCTAGGTAGATTATTATTAATTGAAACTATGATTTTAAAAATGGCTTTACGATAGGATAATATATTGATTGATAAGTGTCATCATTAAGCTTTCAACCAAAATTTGCTAATGAGAGAGATTTATTATTACTCCTAATATCTCAACATTTTCGTATTATTATTTTTAACGAATTTGTTTTGTTAAATTTTACGGGCAAAAATAAAATAGCTGAGTCATTAATTCTAAGAAATTCTAATTAAGAAATTTCTAATAATTAACAATGAATACAAAGTATTAAAAGTAACAAAAAAAAAATCTATATTATGTTTATATAAACTGGGATAGAAAGCTTAAAGAGAGATTTGCCGGCTATAAAATGTGAGTACCTAAAGGAATATATAATTAGAACTTTTTAAGAGAGAGGGAGAGAAATAGTGGGAGAACTGACCGAGAAGTTATATTGGGCGAAAATCAACCCCACACAATCATTAACTCTGGCTTTAACAGAGAAAATCTCCCCACCCTTCCACATTTTCATAGAGAACTGCTCTTTAAAACTCCACCAAAGTCAGATTTATCAACTTCCTTTCTTTCTACCAGTTATGATCCTTTATAAGTACTAAAAATTAATTAACTGACTACTATATGAAGTTTGGAGCGTCTAGCTATGAGCAGGGTAAGGGGCTAGGGTTCCGCGAGAAATATAGACTACGTAGTATTTTTAAGAGTTTATTCCAAGGGACTTCACAGAATACTTTATCACAAATCGGTTAGTAAAAAGTAAAGTACTTTTCTTAACAACTGTTTCTAAATAAGAATATAAATATAAAGAAATACATAAACAAAAAATCACCTAGGCAGATAGAAGAAAGGGTGATATAGTCCAATATAAAAGCCAACAACATTGAACAAACTAAAAAATAGTTTCAAATTTAACATCACAAATTCCAAAACTCCTGAAAATAATTTTTTGTTTGGAAAAAATGAAAATAAAAAATCAAATTGATTGGTTTGTGTCTGTATAGTTATTAATTGTCGAGAAAATTCATTGTAGTTTTCAAGAAAAATTAAATAAAAAAAAAACCTAATCAGTAAAGTCACACTTCCCGGTTAACCGATTTTTTTCTCTTCAAATTTTGGAAGTGGTACTTTTGTGGAAACCAATAACGTTAAAGTTTCCTCAGAACCCATTAAAAAAACAAAAAATTCGCGAGAAAATCATTCAACACTCAACACTCATTTCTCGAGAAAATGTTCCAAATAAAAGTGATGAGTATTTATTTATGTGTGGTGGAAGTTTAAAGAAAATCGTTGGAGCCTCTTATCAAAAAAAAATCACGAAAAACTAGGAAGAAACAAAAAAGATTCAGTAATGTTGCCACTTCAGTCTGATGGATTTTGCCCGAAATCTTCATGGCTGATACGGTTTTAGTGCCTACCAAACGGAATATGAAGTGTGACGCCATCTGTTAGTGGTCAATAGGAACCACCACCCATCTGTTAAAGAACAATAGGTACCACTACCTCAACTACTAGGCGTTTTCGGGATGTAAGCCAGAAAACACCTCTCAGCGAGCCACTGTTTCTCCGACTTCAACTGTGCGGGTGGTATATACTCAAGAGGCCCAGGCAACGGTACTAGCTGAACCCACCCGCACGGAAGGTTCAAATCAAGGAAAAACACAAATCGAAACATGCTCCTTCCCGATGACGGCGATGGGGGAACAATAAAGACAATTGGCCACAGGCACAGCTCCATCAGTATCTATCTAGTCAAGAATATTATGCGTATTCGCCAGTAGTAATAGAAGCGTTTCCTACACGACTAGTGTTTGTGTTTGTGATACAGTTAACTCGACTGTTTCCACATGAAGTTTTAGCTTCCTGCGACTTTTCATTTTAAAGATATTCTATCAACACACACACACACATACAGACCATTCGCAAAAACTTGTTTTTTCGTATTCAGGGGATCTCCCCGAAACATGTATTTCCGGTGAAAACTCAATTTCATAAATCTAGCACATTACAAGAGTAATTAATAAGAAATTACGAAACATAATTAAATTTGAATAATTTATATGGCCAACTTATTCAGTTTGAGAAGTACAATTTAAATGTTTAATGCTAGTGGTTTTTTGGTGGAAAACTGAGGGGTATATTTTACATTAAAGAGAAAATTTTTGTAATAAGTGAGGCATGTAGAGTGGTTATTAAGTTTACACAGAGCTCTTTACATTTAGGTTAGTATTTTATATATATTATGTATACATACATATATAGACTATCTCTATAAAGAAAGTTGGGCTGGTCGGTCAGTCACTCAGTGTTCAGTAGCCCGTAATACTGTACTACGATTTATCTTTTGATATAAACCCCATCTTTTGAGGTTTTAACTAGACATAACTGTAGAAATTTCAAAGAGAAAAGTAAAGTACTTGACTTCTTTATAAAACCATAGCAATATAGATCAGATAAAGTTTTAGAACCAGACAATCTCTTCTAAAACTTATATAAATAGTATCTCTTCTATTTTACTTTCTCTTAGATAGAGGAAGAGAAATTATTGCGAGAGTGTCAAATTTTCGATATCGTGTTATCACCGGAAATACATTTTTGGCGGGCTCCTGTGTCCGAAAAAGTGGTTTTTAGAAATTGGTCTGCACATATGTATGTGGTCAGCATAATTCAGAAATGGAAAATCGCAAAAATGACAGAAAGTTCAAAACTTGATATCATTTAGTTTAAGTGCTAAAATGGACATTCTTACCCGTGATAACGCTTTCCGTTACGGTACTCGGGGAGTTTAAGGACTGTACTACCCTCTTCGGGTTTACCAGTCCCCCCGTTGCAAGCAACGGGGTCGTTACAAGAGAAGATTATTAGTGCAAGACCACCGTAGAGAGATTATTAGTGCAAGACGTCGTCATGGCAGAAGTGCCCATCCGGGCACTCCCTCGCTTAAGCCATTAAAGGGAAGTTTGAGATGCGCTCAACCAGCGCGTGAAGTGATCCCACAGTTGGTCACCCACTCCCAGAAGCTAGGGAAGCAACTCTTGCAGGCTCTGGTAAACCTACCCAATTGGCTTGGAATATAGCTTGCGCCTGTAGTTCAGTAATTCATATTCTAACGAGCTTAGCGTGACTAATCGCACGCCCGATGGATCGTGCCATCTACTGATTCCTGACCATTGCCTCAAGAACAGGAGTGCAGTAACCCAGGATACTTACAGGCAACCCTGCAAGGGGAAGGATCAGGATAAGGTTGGTCGGGGTGAGAGATTCCCAACCTGGAGAGCCAGAGGCTGATTGCACCCCGAAGGATGGGCGATGGTGACGCCACATACCCACGCCCAAAACTAAAATGGACATCCTTGCCAAATACCCCTTTTTCCTCTAAGTACTGAGGGGGATCTTTCAAGACCGTACCAACCCGCTTGGGGTTTACCGGTCTCCCATTGCAAGCAACGGGATCGTTTAGCAAGAAGGGGATGTCACTACCACGGAAGGACTTTTAGTGCATACCCGACCATAGCAGAAGTGCTGAAGCACCCCTTCTTGACCCTTTTAAGGGCAGGTTGAGATACGCTCAACCAGCGCGCAGAGTGATCCCACATAGTGATCACATTCCACTCCCAGAAGCTAGAGCAGGCTTTGTAAACCGCACACACCCTGCAAATGCGCTCCCAGCTACGGCCTGGCACCGGGGTTTAATTTATATTGCGAGTCTCCTCCCGCTCAACTCATAACCTCGGTCATTGGAGTTGTTGCTTAAAACACTGCCACTACGAATCCAACCTCAATTGCAAGCAATTGGCTTGGAATATAGCTTGCGCCCGTAGTTCAGTAATTCATACTCTAACGAGCTAGCGTAACTGATCGTACGCCCGATGGATCTACAGATTCCATCTACTGATTCCTGTCCATTGCCTTCAAGCACAGGGGTTCAGTAACCAGGATACTTACAGGCAACCCTGCAAGGAGAAAGGATCAGGATTGGATTAGGTGGGGTGAGGGATTCCCCAACCTGGAGAGCCAGAGGCTGATTGTACCCCGAAGGGTGGGCAATGGTGACGCCACATACTCACGCCCAAAGCTAAAATGGACAGTAAGGTTTTGAAGAAAAAATGCTGTCAATGCAGTCAAACTGCAGTGGCGACAGGAGTAATACTTTACTGAACGGATTTTCAATTTTTTACGATCTTCTCGAAAACGCGCCAACGATTTCCTTCAAACTTGTAAGATTTCATTAGATTTGTTTCACTGGCTACAAATATAGAGAACTATCACTTTTAATTGAAACTTTTCCAAGAAAGTTGATTTAAAGAAGTTTTAGGGATGGGGGTTAAGGTTAAGGTTTCCTCAAAGAATTGGTTTAATTAAATTTAGATTCTCCCATGATACAACATAAAGACAACTAAACATTCTGAGCGGCCTTTTGTGGAACGGCTTTTTCAAAACCTACAAAGCTTTTGCAGATTTATATTTAAACTAACCGACAGACCTCCATTAACCCTCTAAAAATCATTTTTTTCAGATAAATGTTTCAAATAAAAGTGATACGCTTCTATCTTTGCTGCAAGCATCCTAAGTTTAATGAAACTCGTAACCGTTTTCGAGAAAATTTCAAAAAAACTCCAAAATCTATTCTGCAAAATCGCACTACTGGTTAACCGATTTTCTTAAAATTTGTAATTTATTAATGCTCCTAATGTGTACAGGTGATGAAACCATATATTGAAACTGAAACTCAAGTGGTACTTTAGTGGAAAGCATAACGCTACAACATTCGCTAGAACATTCGAATTTTAAAGAAAATCGTTCTGTTTTTGAGAAAATCATGAAAAACTGAAGAGAGAGAGAAAAAAAAAAAACGATTTGGTGAAGCCTTACTTTCTGTGGATTTTTACCGAAATCTTCGTGTCTGAAGCGGTGGTAATAAGTAAAGTTTGTGCTTCTACGACTTTTCGAGAATTCGCTAAAAACATTTTTAGCATAATTAGGGGTCCCCGAAATGAGTATTTTTGGTGAAAATACAATTTCGAAAATCTGGTAAGATGGCAATACTTTTTTTAAAAAAATCAAAAGAATACTCGGTGCATAGTTGTATATCATCCCTCTTTATATGTGAATAAATAATAATAATCATCCAAAATTGATTTGTAACTATTATTCGATAAAACTAACAGAGGAAATCGATTTTTACTTAATAAGAGAAATTTTTTAAACATTTTATTAATCAATTTTTCTTCTTTTTTTTTTTTTATAGCGGACGGGGCGGGGGTCAAACCCTCGCAACTGTTGTACAGAATCAACAGCATACTCAACCTCCTCAGCAGCAGCAACAAACTCCAAAACAACAGCAACAAACTTCACAACAACAGCAACAATCTTCACAACCACAGCAACCAACATCTCAACAACAGCATCAATCGCAGCAACATGCTAATCAAAATCTTAATATTAAGACAAGAAATCAAATAATTGGCAATCAATTACAATTACAACATAAAATAGATTATCTACCGACAACTCAAATGAGAAGAGCACCAGTAAATGTAAGTAATTATATATATATATATTTGTTTTAATGTTCATTATAATTAAAATCACAAACAAACATACGGAGACTCATTACTTAATTTAAATAATAGAAGAAGTTTGTTTAAAACAATAGGCTAAAAAGTGATTAATTCTGGAAATTTGCCTTTGTATTTGTTTGTCAGAAATTCTAGAAAGTTGAATTCAAACGTTCAGGCTTTATTTTGTTTAGCAGAAGCATACTTCATCATTCATTGTTAGTAATACTGTTTAAGAATAAAGTTTAGGGAAGTTCATTCAAATTTATAACAAGTTCCGGAAAATCGAGTATACAATATTATAAACAATTTACTAATAGATTTAACTATGTTGGTTTAAAAAAAAAAAAATGAATATCTTGTGTGAAGCTTCATACAATTTTCTCACAGTTCACATCGTATAGTTTGTCATGACAATCCTTTATGTTTCCGCGGCCATTTGCATGAAAAACACTTGAGTTTCCGGGTTGAGACGCATCAGTGGTTTGTTAAAAACCTACGTTTCATTTCCGGTCATTTTCGAGAAAACGGAGAACAATTCAATAAAGTCACAACACTGATCAACCAAGTTTTGCTTTCTCTTACTGCTAGTAACAGGAAGTATTACGCGATCGTGTCAAAGTTTCAAGATATCAAGTTTTCACAGCAACATGCTAATCAAAATCTTAATATTAAGACAAGAAATCAATTAAATGTTCACCGGATATGCACGTTTTGAGGTCCCCTGAGTCAGAAAAAGTGGTTTTTAGAAATAGGTCTCAGTGTGTGTGTGTGTGTGTGTGTGTGTGTGTGTGTATGTGTGTGTGTGTACAGCATAACTCAAAAAAGAGAAAATCGCAAAAAGTTCAAACTTGATATTTCGTTTAAGTTCCATCAACGGATCTGAAAATAATGTTTTGGTGAAAATCGATTAACCGGAAGTTAAATCTTCACTGAATGGATTTTTCACTTTTTGTGATTTTTCTCGAATATGGTTCTAACCATTTTCATTAAACCTATCACATCAATTAAACTTACCACACAAAGAGTTACACAACTTTTATTTGAAACATTTCTCTGGGAAATTTCATTTAAGGCGGCTTTTGGGGGAAGGAGTAGGTCTCTAAAGTGCTATTTCTATTTATTATACAATTCTATCATCAGGTAAATAATATTAATTAGTATTAAATATGTTGGCAAAAGTTTTAAGAAAACCGGTTGACCGGAAGTGAGTTTATATAAAATAGTCTTTTCAGTTTGCTGCGATTTTCTCTTAAAAACAGCAATGGATTTTATTAAATTTGAACTATTAACTATGAATGCAGAGCCCTCAACTTTTATTTGGAATTCTACATCTAAGAAAGTTCATTTAAAGAACTTTTACGGGTGGAGGAGTGTATGGTTTCCAACAAAAAGTCATTTTATTAATTTTAGATTCTCCCATTATTGTAAAATTGAAGACAAGCAAACAGTTAGTAAAAATTATAACGGCAACACTTTCATTCTTATTAATATTATATAAATGGTAGAACTTTACGACTTATGTTCAGTCTTGGTTGAATCATACACATAACACAAACAAATAGAGTATGGCAGTATTCGATATTATATGGTAGCCCCTTATACTTTGATTAAAACTAAAAATTAATACAGAAAATTAAATGTTCCAGAGAGACACACCGCCTCCGGTACCAGCAAGGACAAGACCTCCAGCAACCACCTGTACCACCCGGCAGAGACCTCCACCCCCGCCGAGACCACACAGAGTGTCAGTCGATCCGCCACCACCATCCACGGTAATACCACCCCCTCCAGTAACAAAGGAAGAAACAATTAAAAACGTAATACCACCACCCGCATATTCAGAACTATATCCGCCGGTAACATCGCAAACAATACTAAGAAGATATTCGCACGGTCAAGTACCACCGGACAATAGAGACGATCTACATAAATTACCACCACCAAGACCAAATCCACCAAATAGAAAATTTTCCGAAGGTAATCTACCGGCTGATATAAATTATAAATTCAATCATAAACGTAATACAACCATAATTTTACCTCCACCAATACAAACGGATTATCATGCTGAAGAACCGGCACAAATCGCTGAAAGTGATAAAATATCAGAGAGACAAGATTCCAATGTGTCCAGTGATAGTTTTTCACAAACTTCATCGCCTAGTTATACAACTAAAAGTATGGAAGCACCATTATTACCTGGTATCACTGTAAAAGGTGGCGGACGTAAGAAAAAATACCACAGTGAAAGAATTAAGGATGTAGGACCTATTAAATTTGAAAGGGATCAAAGTGTAGTGGCCGAAGCGTTAGAAGATCCGAACACTTCACCGATTACAAAAAGTCATTCAACGCCAGCCAGTCTGCAGACTATAGTCAGATTTCATAATGGATCAAATATGTCGCTTCATCATAGGGTAAGCTTATAAACTCCCTTAAATTTTAAACTAACAAGATTACTCCCTTAAATTTCAGAAAGCTTAACAAGTCCAACAAAAGTTCACATATACTATGGTGTTGTAGGCGAATATTTTTACCACGGATTGTATACCTGAGGATTTTGGAAGAAGATTCCCTCCGTAAGGCTTTGGATTTCATAACTGAATGTTTCTACTGCAATATCTTCAGATAATTGTAAGATTCATGCAGTGTGTGACGCTAAATACTTGCAAACCTTCAGGCCTGCAGGGTATTCTCCCTTGCTACATTCCTTATTTCAGATTTGTTGGGCATGTTTAAGGACCGTTCCAGCACAAGAGAAGAGAATATCCCCGCAGCGAGGAGTCTTGTTGAAACTATCAGCGAAAGTAAACAAGCACCATTCTCCTTTATCTATTCAAGATATAACCAACTTGTAAGATCAGGCTTCAATACAGCTAATTCTTACAAACAGAAGGAAATTTAACCCAACAAATCTTATAAATCAAAAGCTTATCAGTCACCAGATCCCTCCCCCCCCCATGAATCAATGTCTCCTATTCCTGGCCCCGTACGTGTTTAGCTAAAGTTCCTATGATACCATTGTGGGGAAAGCACCCTTGTCCTTTACGTCCGAGCTATTTCCCCGGTTTCTTCGGCCCTATCTCTCGGCCGTGTAGTTTTTACCACCCCCTTCTTGATATCAGCTTTCCCTTGATTGGCAAGGTTATTCCGATTTTTAAAAGTCCACTAGAACTTTAAAGTCCTAGTGTCGGAGAAGCTATTTTCATAAATGTGCTTAAAGGCCCAACAATCCCAAACTCAAAGCATAAGGGTTTAATAAAAACCACAGGCTTCGGCCAAGTGTATTAGACCATTAAGGGCCACTAAAATACCCAGTACTCTCTGAGAAAAGCTAACCTAGCCTTATGTGCTCACGATCAAAATTTAGTATTCATGTCCTAATAAAATATTCTATTTTGCAGTTGAACGAAAGCTCAGGAATGTTACTTTTCTTTTTTTTCCTTATATCCTTAGTAAAGATTACCAATAAAAGACTAAGAACAGACTTTTCCAGCACTGATCATTTTTATTTGGGAATACATCTGCTAGAAAGCTATTTTAATCGCGAATCCAAGACTCGGTAATTCTAGTATTTGAAAGTAAAGAACAAGAAATATTTATAAAAAAAAAAAAATATCAAGTAAAGATTTTTGGATAAGTGAATGGCCAGCGAAGGAATATATTTCGATTTGTGGAGCTGTTAGATATTTGCGATATTTTCTGCACGGAAAATATACCATTATCTTTTGCTCTGCACTTTTTTTTTTTTTAATCAGCTCTTGAATTCACTCTGAATGAATTTCATCAAAGTTTCATTAATTTTACTTATTTATTTCAAAGCTAGAAAGTATTTTTGATGCGTTTTATTGGGGTAGCGTAATTAACGTGTAAGCAATAGCATATTTATTTGTGAATGTTACAAAAATAAATCACTACCTTTATAAATATTTATTTGCTAACATTAATATTTATATAATTTTTTTTTTTTGGAGTTTTTATTTTGTTCATTTAAAAAATATTTGTTTGGTGTAAAGCAGATAATTCAAGACATGAGACGTCCATCAAATCATTACATAACCAATGGAAGATTAAGATTCCAATTCGTGCAAGTCCTACTAAATGCATTAGCAATCATGATCATTGCTGGAGGTTTTGCATTATATTTCAAAGGTATTTAAAACTTTATAATAAAATGTCTAAGCACTAATATCCAACCAGTTATTTTGAAAATTTTAGTAAACAACTGTTAATTACAGCAAATCCCAGAACGGTGAGATATGTAAATAACACTATAACAACCACAAAGGTGACATATGTACCACAGGATGCCAATCCAGCAAGAGGTCAGTAAACATTATTTATTTAACATTAATAATTTTATATTAAAAAAAAAAAAAAAATCCAGCATGAAACACTCACATCACTATCACTTACAGCAACTATTATAATAACTTTTTTTTTTTTAAACTAGAATAATTATGACAAAATTTTCTTGCCTTAACATTATTGATGTTGAGGATCCGAATTTTTTTTTCTTAATGCTTATTTAGGTTATAAATTTTTTTTCTGTTTATTTTATTTTTTTTTTAAGCTATCTAAATGTTGACTACATTGCAGACCATCAGGTACTACTAATCGTATAAAATCTTCTTTTTTTCCCCGAATAAATGTTTCAAATATAAGTGACAGATTTATTATAGATATGCAGCTGGCATTTCAAGTTAAAAAAAAAAAAAAACATTGTTTAGTCACCAGAGAAGACCTGGATAAACCCAAAAATGTTTTCCTTTTAAGTTAGGTAGATTATACGAACTGGATACTTTAAAACGAAAGCTTAAAGTATTCCTAGTTTCAGCTCAGCTAGAATCTTGGATAAATCAATTTTTTGGAGAAAAATAATTTAAAAATAAGAAAAAACTGATAGGTTTTATATATAATGTATTTAGTAAGCGAAGTTAAAAAGAAAATCATTGGTGCCAATATCGAGAAATTGCATAAAAAAAAAACGAAAAAAAATTATTCGGTGAAGTCGTACTTGTTTTTGCCGGGAATTTCTACCGGAACCTCCGTGGTGATGCCTGAACAGGATATAAAAATTGAGCTTCCTGCGACTTTCCTTTTTTAAGATATTTTGTTTACACACGCACCCTCCAAACACACCCTCCAAACACACTATTCCTAGAAACACTTTATCCATATTCAAAGGAACTCAAAATGAGTATTTCCCCGGTGAAACCTCAGTTTTGTACAAGGCGACTTAAAGAGTAACTTCATTGTAATAGAAGAAAAAAAAAACTTGCCCTTGATAAACAGTCGACTACAATTTGAATCGATAGATTTCGTTAACATTTACCATGTACGTATTAGGTAAAAGGTAGGTAATAAAAATAAAATTGTATAAATGAAGACAGTGGACTGCTTCTGAGTGAAACATGACTTGCCACTGAGATATTTTGTTAACATACACACTTATTAACAGCTGATTCGCTAAAAACATTATTTTCGAACTCAAGAGGCCTCAAAACGTGTCTTTCCGGTGAAAATTTGATACGATTAAAAAAATGAAGGAAAAAATAGTAATTTAGTAAGGTCAACAGAAGAAAAAACATTTAAATTTAAGTAAAAGGACCAACAATTAGTAAAGCGGTTTAAAATCTAAATATCCTCAAGTATTCTTCACTAATTAATTGGTTGAGATTCTTTAATTATTAAAGCTGAACCCATTAAAACTAAATCCCATTAATAAAGATCATTATGGAAATATAATAAAATAAATAAATCTGATTAAGTACGCTGAGTACTTAGTAAACAAAATAATTAGCTGAATTATGTTGTATAAAATAGAGGAATGTCTTTATTAAGCATTACTAAAGTATTCAATAATCCCCTTTTCATAAAATTTATACGAGTTATTTAATGTTAAAATTAATATTATTTTGTAATTTACAATTTTTGTAGAAAATATATTGAGCTTCTAAGCGATGTGGTATTTTTATTATCAGAAGTTTGAACCACAACAAACCAGCCGTACACACACTGACAGTTTCTACATTGATCCCCTACAGTCCTCCAAAATCCTCTAAAAATCGATTGTCCCGGAACAATGTTTCAAATAAAAATTTTGAGTAAATATTTTTGTACATTTAGGATTCCATTTTTAATAAATAAAATGAAAAAAGAAAGCTTCGGAGCCATTTTCGAGAAAATTAAAAAAACAAACTAAAAATCCTATTTATTTATTTGTCTGTTGGGAGGGACCAAACCCTACGCTATCCAAAGCCTCACTGGGACCATATAGTTACCCAAAGAAAAACAACAACAAACCGGGTTTAGAACAAATATCCAGACCCGGGTCTAATCCATCTAAGATTCACCGCAGTCCGAACAAATCGGACTATAACCTTAAGGGGAAATAGCCTAAGCTCTTCCACAGACATCCTGCTCCGACCAAAGGTCCCGAACCTAATCTCCTCACAATCCAGACAATCTGTCATAAGATGGATGGGTGTTTCCTCCTCTTTCTCACAGACTTTACAGAATGGATCCGGCGTGAGCCCCATTACGTAGAGATGTCACCTTAAACCAAAATGTCCAGTAAGAGATCCAACCAGATGCCTGAGAGAGCTCCGTGAAAAACACAGCAACGTCACACTAATAGCCCTGTCCGGACCACCCCGATTAGCATTTTGGACTGCCGACAACCAACTGAGCTCATCCATAAGGATGAATGCTGTGAAGGTGTCCATGATTGGAAGCCGGACAGACATGTGCCAGAAGACACGCCAGCAGCTGGCTCGGGACCAATGAAAGAGAGAGAGGCGCCTAATTTGGCAAACCTATCCACCTACTCATTCCCAAAAATTCCCATGTGACCCGGTACCCAGACTAGAAGCATATCCTTCAGAGAAGAAAGCTCTTCTAGTCTTTAAGAACATTCTAACACCAACCTGGAAGTAAAGACACATGAACTCAGCTCCTTCAGCGTAGCTTGGCTGTCCGAGCAGATACAAACACCTTTTAAGTTAGTGTTACGTACCCTTTCATCCAAGATACCACAAAGAATAGCATAAACCTCAGTCTGGAAGATTGTAGTCCATTCACCAAGAGATACTGCCAAATGATCTCCGGTCTCAAAATAGACCGCAGCTCCAGACCTACTATTCTGGAACCGTCCGTGCAACACCGGAGGTGATTATCAGGTATCACACCAGACGGGCCCAATCTTGACCAATCTTCCCTAAAAGGTATCCTAAATCTGTAAGAATGCTCGAAAACAAAAGTCTTCAACATTCTGTCAAAAGGAAAACCTGTAATAGGAACCTTCGAAAGCAACTCGCGATGAATGGTAGAGTGACCATATCGCTTACTCTGCCAAAAACCTGCCTGTTTAATTCTATAACAGGCTTTCATTGCCACAGTTTTCAATTCTACAAAGAGCGGTGGGATTCCCAATAAAGTCTCCATTGCAGCTGTTGGCGTGGTCCGTATTGCACCGGTCACCGCCAGACAAGCCAAGCGTTGAATATCCTCAAGCAGCAGTCTAGCGGATCTTATCTCAATGCGACGCCACCACACCACAGCCGCATATAACAACCTAAGTTTAATAACCATACCATAAATCCAAAACATCATTAAAAAAACAAACTAAAATCAACACTTAAACATATATTCTTCTTCTAATAGAAAAATTCAATTTCTATCATCTGTAGATGCAATATTTTCTTTTTAAAGCAATAAGAGTATGTAAAAAAGATGTATAATTAGACAGAAGAAAGTAGTTCGAAAAATATGTTTTGCAGATTGCCTTGGTAATTAAGCTTTGGGTTGGGGTTTGGAATGAGCATAAAGTGGCAGAGAAAATAAAGCAAATAACAAGTGGTGGGGGAAGGGCGTGGAAGAGAGGTATATTTAATTAAACGCCCATACTAATGAAACACTCTTCATTTAATCAGCTACAAACTCTTACCACTACTGCCCATTAGACCGCAAGCTGTACTGATATATCTCTAAATTTACATTCTAAATTACATTTGGCGGTCAATGATGAAATATACAAAGCAACTCCCCCACCCACCCACCTACACAAACACAATTCCTCATTTATGATTAGTGAATGCACATAATATAAAATTCATTTTATAATTAGATGGTTTATTTTGTGATTAACTACTGTAATTTAAAGTTTTTTTCTTTTTCTCATTTCATATTCGAATGAAATGTTTTTAACTTATAAATTTCATGAAGCATCTACATCAGATTGGTATATGTACGTAATCAGCTATAATTCATATGATGAATATTTAACAGTATTTTAATAAAAGTGAAAATAGGTTTTATGGCATTTAGTAATGATTATTAAAGAGAGAAAGTACTGAAAAAGAATATCTATTTATAATAGAATTACGATACTTTCAGAAATATAAGTTGGTATCCCAGTTTCAGTCAGTTTAAACTTTAAAACAGCTGTTTCACAGTTCACACTGTTCAGTGTCAGTGTATTATATACAGCGATGCCATACGCCCGAATTTCGTGAGACGTCCCGTTTTTTAAACAAAAATAGATTGTCCCGCGTGGGACAGCTAAATTCATGGATTATTCAAAAATTTTGTTATAAAGTGATAAATCTAATATATTTTGTCATTTAATAACACTTATGACGAAATATGATGTCTCGGGAATAGCTTAATATCATAAAATTTACAAAACTATTTTTTAATATTGTGGGTAAAGCGACAATAGCGAACCTAGTGCGCAATCCTGAACTATCATTGTTGGTCTTTGTGACTGTGTACGAAAATAGCCGATATATAACGATACCCATATACAACAGCGCTGAGAGACAAGTCTCGCTTATTGCATGTTTAGTAAGTAACTACCTATTAGTAAAAAGAATTGCTTTCGTGTGTTTCTTTCGTATTATTTACTAAGCCCATATTTAAAGCAGTATCATGAAGATGAGTACTAGTGAAAGTTCTGATTCGGACAGTTGTAATTTAAAATTATCTGCAAAGAAATGCAAGGTAGAAAAGCATCGATTGACAAAATATAATTGCAAGAGGGAACGTATTATTAGTGGTTATGTGCGATAATATCCAAAAATGAGTACAACTATGTCGACTATGCAAAAAAGAATTCGGCATTTCTCATGGCGGGCAGCATGATGTCCAAAAACACTCCAATGGATCTTCTCATATAAAGATGGAGCGCGCGAGTGCAGCAAAGAATCTAACGGACTATTTTAGTAAACCAGGAACTTCCACTTCTAATTTGGAAATGGAAAACATCTACAAAACATCAGCTGCCGAAATCTTCTGTTTATCATAACGTTAAACATTATTTAAGTTACAACAGCATGGACTGTTTTCAAAAGTTGTTGCCTGATATGTACGCTGATTCTAAAAGTATGAAGAATGGTAAATGTGGCCGAACAAAAAGTGAAGCCATAGTTTGTGAAATTTTAGCAAAAGAGGCTTTGAGAGATATCGTTATAATCTTGCAGAAAGACCTATATTTTTCGATTTCAACGGGTGCAAGTAACAAGGGAAACCGAAAAATATTCCCAATATGTGTTAGATAATTCAGTCATGACCAAGGATTACAAAATAGATTACTCGATTTCGTAGAGAGCAATAACGAAACAGTCGATTAAATTACAAAAATGCTACTATTGGACACATATATCCATATCTAATGTATCTTCATATGGAGCAGACAATGCAAATGTCAATTTTGGCCGGAATCGTTCTGTTTACAGAAACCTTGTTCAGAAAAATAGAACATATTAAAAGCAAACTGTTCAATTCATATTTTGCATAATATGAGTAAATTTGCTTGTGATAGATTAGAAATTGACATAGAGGCATTTATCTTCAAAATATACAGCCATTTCGTCCATTCGGCTAAACGACGTACAGATTTAATAGAAATATTCGAAAGTAGTGAAATTGAATGGGTAGAATTGCTACGCCATGTTCAAACTCGATTTTTATCTCTATCTATTGCTGTTGAGAGAATAATCAAAGTTTGGCCTGCTCTAAAACTGTATTTCACGGAGTCTAGAAAAGGAAATAAATGACAGAAAAGATTTTCGAATCGGAAATAGAGGAGACAAAAACTCTTACTTATTTGCATTTTGTACATAATTTAATGACTGCTTTTGGTGCAGTGATAAAAGAAAATCAGTCAAATGAAATTGTCGTATCCGAAATGCACGAAGAGTTATGCCAATCTCGCAATAAAGTCGAATCAAGGCTAAATGATAATTTTTTTAGATTTCAAACGAAACAGCTGCTGAACAAATTAGACGAAACTAAAAAAAACAAAATTATCACTGATTTCAAAAACTCCTACCGAAATACGTATTATATTACCGAAACTGCATAGAATATGTAAATCAGCGGTACGAATTTTCGATTGAAAATATTTTTGGAAAGCTAAATTTTGTAACAATGAAGAACGAAGTACGTTTTGAAAATATAGAGACTGCAGTGTCTATATTGAATTTGACTAATGAAATAGATATGGGCCAGGTATATGAAGTATTTAATTTGATAAGACCATCTATTGACGCGATTGCGAAAAATTCGGAAGACTCAACTGGTCAAAAATGGCATCAGTTATTTAAGTTATTCTCGGAAAAAGATACTAAAAATATGTACAAATTAATTTCATTTATAATAAGCATACCGACATCTAATTCCTATCCCGAACCAGTATTTTCTCAGATGAAATTAATATGGTCAGAAGCAAGAAACAGATTTTCCATTGAGCTGATAAAATCGGAATTACTTGTTCAGTTCAACTTGCAATACTCATGTTCTGAATTTTATCATTATATAAAAAACCAGAAAGAAATTCTTTCTAAAGTAAAATCTTCAGCCATATACAAATAAGTAAGTTTTTGAAAATATTATATGGTTTAGTAATTGTAAATTTGTATTTAGATTAATAAACATTAAGAAATATTTTGCTCTGTACATTTTATTAGGTTGTCCCGCTTTTTGCATCTTAATCCCGAATTTTTTCAAATTATATTGTAAAAATCCCGATTTGGTAAAATAATAATCTGGCAACGCTGATTATATATTACAAGTATTATTCACTCAATGATAAAGTCCACTAGAAATTCGTACTTTGGAAGTACAGCGTTTATTGATACGATTTATTTCGGAATACTTAAGTAATACGGATTTAATAGTATTTTATCTTATACCAGTGCATTCTGTGGTTCAGAAGTTGCCGAACAAGTGTGTCTTATTTGCATTGTGCGGGTAGACTAGTCGATGTTTCAACTGCATCACGTGAACCGCGCATTTAGAGTTGACAATTCTTAGAATTACCGCCATGTTTATGACGTTGTAGCTCCCCAAAATCCCCCAAAAATAAATATTTTAAACCAAAATAATAGACTTAAATGTGTACAGTTTCTCGAATGTTAAAAAAGTAGAATTTTTTGGGAGAAAATGTTTCAAATACAAGTGATAAGTTTCTATCCATGCAGCAAGAATTCCAAGTTTAAAGAAAATCGTTATAACCGGTTTTGAGAAAATTAAAAAAAAAAAAAAAAAATCAAAAAACCTATCTGTAGTAAAATCGCATTCCTGGCAAACTGATTTTCTGCAAATTTGGATTTCTATCAATGCTTCTAATCTGTATAAAGGTGGTAACTGAAGTGGTACTTTAGAGGGTAGCATAACGCTACTGTTCCCCCAGAATCCTCTAAAAATCAATTTTCCTGGGAAAATTTTTCAAATAAAAGTGATGGATATTCATGTGTAGGCGAAGATTAAAAAAATCGTTGGTGCCATTTTTGAGAAAATTACGAAAAACTAAAAAAACAAATTCAGTAAAGTCACACATCAGTTTGCCCGAAATTTTCGTGTCTGATGCGATGGTAGTGCTTAAACGAAACAACAAGTTTGAGCTTCCAAAGCAAAACCAAGGGCATTTATTAATGATACAGGAATTGTTGTGAAAGTAGACCGGGATTAAAATAAATGTAGACCGGGATCTGTGGACTAAATGCAATCTGATGGAAAGAAAATACGAAAAATTAGTAAGTTTTTTTTTTATAGGAAATCTGCTGCCTGTTACATAGAAGAAGTTAAAAATACAAAATAGAAAGAAAATTTATTTAATCTGTCAGACTTACAGGAACTGTAATAAAGAAGAAAGAAACAGTGCGTTGTAAATTAAATCACAACTAAGGGATTCATTGCTAAATTAACCAAGAATTGCAGATATAAATTAAAACACAAAATTAACATTTACTTTACAAGAATAAGGACATTTGCAATGCAACTCCCACCCACTGACTTTCTCATTAAAAAAGTAAAAGGGATGCTTTCACCCTTCAGCTAGTATAACAAAAAAAGGAAACGATTTTAAATCTAAATAAGTGTGTAGCCACAGGACACGGCGGTGCAATTTCCTTTTTAGCCTAGGTAGCTGAAAATAAATTTTCCTATTCAATTTCCGGTTTTATTTCCGTTTTTTCACTTACTCACATTATTACAATGGAAAAAGAGAGAGAGAGAGACAGACAGATGTTCATATTTTTCTTTCAGACTTTTTTTTATAGTAGATTTCATGTAAACAATATGGTTTTATTCAACCAGAACCTAGAGACCAGAAATTACCTAACCGCATACCAATGTCAGTATCGATTATTTGAAAAACAGAAAAAAATAATCTCGTGAAACACACAACTTTCTTTTACTGCAGTTTACAGAATTGTCAAATTTCCTTAAAACTGACGTTTATTTTTCTTCAATTTTATATCCGTTGGAGAATCTAAATAATAAATAGACTTTTTTTTGAGGTAAGCAAAACCTCATTTCCCTTCCAACTTCTTTAAATGAATTACTCAGAAAAAAGTTACAGACAAAAGTGATAGCTCTCTGTATTCACAGTTAGTATGCCAAATTACCTCTTCAACGAAAAATCACCGGAAACATAAAACAGAAAAAAATTGAAACAGACAAAATGTTGATTGGCAGGGCCAAAGAACAAAACTTTTTAACTTTATTTATCGATGATTCGGGCACCTTTGGGGTCCTTCCTCAGGATCTACGTGAAAAAAAAAAATAAAAAAGTGTCCGAACGTGGATAAATAAACTTTTAAGTTGAAAAGTTGTTTCTTTGGCCCCAGCCAATCAACGTTTTGTCTGTTTCATTAACAACGGCCAAACGTAACTATTGTTTATATTGATAGGCAAAAATTATTAAAGCAAGTTCTGGAAAGAAATGAAAATATAAGCTTACGTCGAAATGCAATAAATTTAACACTAAAGCTTAACCATTTCAGTATAATAAACACTTCTGCTAGCTGCATTATAATTATTAAGGTTCTTTATATTCATTTCTATAAATGGTGGCTTGAAGAAATTCTGTTAACCGGAAACTACTTTCTGCTTTCCACAGGTTTCGTTATTTTCTCAAAAATCGACTGCAACTTGGAAAACCAAAACTGTTCCATATATTCAAACATAGACAATTATCATTTCCATTTTATTGCCTAATAAGATGGTCAGTCCGGCGGTCTACAATGTAGTTTATATTAAGGTTACCTCTTGCCGACTATAACTTGAGAATAACCAAAATCCTATGTTAAATTTTGTGTTAATAATTTCTTTGTTTTTATTTGCACAGGTTTATGTTTGCCAGTAATAGTTCCTTTTTGCATTCAACATAGAGTGCCGTACAATTTCACAATGTTTCCGAATTATATTGGCCATTTTAACCAAAGAGAAGCGTCACAGGTAAGCATCCATTAATAGTTGTAATTTAGTAGGAAGTACTATTTTATTTTTAAGGATTTATTTGAAAATCATCAGTGAATTTTGAAATTTTTGAAACTTTATTAAACTCAGAAACCTATCGGTGACCTATTCGTGGAATACACGCAGCATTGAATTTATAAATATCCTTCTATGCTAATGGAGGAACTATTTTGTCAGAATACTCTTGATACCATTTTGGGTGCATGGTATCTGGGAAATGAAGTTTCAGACGAGCGGAAATGCGAGCATTGGCTCATCTTTGACGGCTTATCTAGATGCTTGATTGGACAGATCATCGTAAGACTAAGGTTTTGGACAAGATGTTTTGAAACAGTTAGGATGTTTGCGGTTATTAGAACAGCGGATGATGGTTTGGTCCTCCCCAGCTTGAAGTCGCCTCTATCTGCTGCCCTGAGTTGGATAGGAAATCGGTGCTGTTATGAAGACCTGGCTGCACTGAGCTTCTGCGGAAGTGTCGCCTCGCGTGGTAAGCCTTGTTAAGACTGTGTGATTAGATAATGTGCCCTAACATTGGTGAAAGTACCCCCTAGTTGCTTTGCCAACAGTGTTGAGTCCCCGAAACTCACTTCTTGCACTGCTATTGGATATTATCTAATTTCTATATTACTACTTTTTTCGAAGGCCTAATGACAGCTTACATTATAACAATAGTGCTGAAATCCACTATATTACAGTACTTTGCAGAGAATAGCATCAACCTTTGACTGAAGGAAGTTGATGGCTTAGCTCTGAAAAAACGGTGGTATCTGCATAATGCATTGATGTGATGGACATGGCATATTTTGCTAAAGTTGAAGCCTGCCACTTTGTTTCTTCCGGAAGTTCTCCTTCACTAGTCCTCTGAAGGCTCTAACAATCACAAGAATTAATACAAAGTATAGACTTGATGACAAAGTATTAAGTTTTAGCTTCCTGTTTTAGCAAAACTATGGTCAACATCGGTATATTAATTGATTTTACAATGTTTGTACTGAACTTATTAGTGAAAGTTCAACAAAAAGTGCATTGAATTGATCCTCTACCATAACAGGTTGCAATAATTTTGGTCGTATTTTTGTAATGGATTTCAGTGTTTGTCCATCTTCAGAATAAATGAGATGCCATTAAACTAAAATAATGAATTAAAATATCCATCACCATCGTACAAAAAACAAACATTGCCTCTACTTGAAAAAAAATATTCCAGGAGATTTTGTAATTAGCTGCAAATTTATAAGTGCTCTCTCTGTGAAATACCCCGTCTCCTATAATATCCTTCGCAATTATCTGTTACTGGGGTTTATGTATTAACAGTTGTAAAATGATCAAAACTACATATAAGCATTTTGATATTGATGATTTCAAGTGCTTTATTTTAGCCACTTTTTTTTTACTATTTGGACATAACAAAACAGTGCCAAAAATTTAACTAAAAGAACTTACACATGGAAATTATGTGTTTTTCGGGATAAATTTTATTCAATCAATGATTAGATAGATTCAATCGGGATAGATTTTATTCAAAATATGATTGCATATTTTAGGAACTAGAAGTTTATGACGCTGTAGTTGATGTCAGATGTTATGAATTGGCTGCATTATTCCTCTGCTCTGTTTTTGTACCAAAATGTGGTCCCGAAGGACAGTTGGTGAGACCTTGCAAAAGTTTATGTACGGGTAAGTGATTCCAGAAATATCCTATTTATATAATATATGTTTTGTATATATGATTTGTTTACAGTTTCTTCCTAATAAAAGTATTTTATCAAAATAAGAGCTCAAGAAAAGAAGATCCACAGATAAATTCAATATAACTTACTATTTTTATCATTTTCCTAGAAACAAAAAGAAGATGCGGTTTCTTTTTGGAAGTATTCGGCCTAACATTACCGAACTATCTAGATTGTGATCTTTTTCCTGAATCTGAAGATCAAAATGTTTGCATTGGACATAAAGAAGTGAAATTAACTGAAATTAGGGCCCAGAGACCAGGTAATTAAAGGGGCAAAAAAATTCTTTAATCTTTAATTATTTATTCAATATACATATTCTTAAATTTGTTAATATTTTAATAACAGTTTGCAAAAGTGGATTTCAATGTGATGTACGTAGATGTATACCATCTGATTGGAGATGTGATGGCCATGTAGATTGTGAAGATCAATCGGATGAATTAAATTGTAAAAATTGTGCTCCAGGTAATTGTTTTATTATTAAAAATTAAGTAATCCAGTAAGGATATTGATAATATAAATCTATCTTACTTGGTTATTATTTTCCATAATAATTCTTATAAGTTTATATTATTTCCTTAATGGAATAACTATCAGAACATATAAATAAATATTTACAGGTAAAATACATTGTGGGGAAAATAATTGTATCGAACAGAAACATATGTGCGATGGTGTGATGAACTGTCCTTGGGCTCAGGATGAAAGAAATTGCAGTAAGTTTTTATATTAAAGTTGATATAAACCATCAACTCTGTTTTTCGATTTATATTTATGTACATATTTACACATATGTAAATCAAAGGCATCTCTAATCTTTACTTTCATAAAACTTTGTTAAACCTTTGTGATGCATAAAGGTATGTACATAAAATCTGGCGTAATCTGTAAAAGATGAATTTTAATATTGATTATTTGATAGCTAAAAATCACAATCACGAAACTGACCACCTTGTAGATGGAGATAAATCAAATTAACAAAGTGTTAGAGAGAAAAAAATCGTTGTTTAAGAATTAGCATTTTTTTTTTTTAAGATATAATATTAATTTCTTTTAAGGAACACGCTCCTTAAAACGCAGTGGTTGTGACTTATGAGCGTGAACTTTAACTGAGAGGTCCCCAGTTCAAGTCCCGGATATAACATAAATTTTATATTTGTTCAAACAATGTTAGTAGTAAACTATGTGCGCTTCTGTCTCCTGTCCACGACACTTAATTTGGTAATTAGATGTTAAGCCCGCCTGAGAAAATAGGCGTTGGTCTATTAATTTTTATTACTTATTTTATAATAGTGCGTTTAAGTGAGCGTATGGGTGATGAGGCACATGGAAAACTGGAAGTATTCCAACCTGAATTACAAAGCTGGAGACCTGCTTGTATTACAAATTGGGATCCTGATAATTCACCAAAAGCTATATGTAACTTCCTTGGATATGCGTGAGTAATTACTTTTAATTCATTTTCCTACAATAAACCAAAATAAAAATATTGTATATATGCTTTTATTATAAAAATAAAAGTAGAAAATGCGTTAATGTTTGCATAATTTAGGAAAAATGGTAACATAGTTTCACCTATATTCGCCTAGAGTTCTCTAGTGTTGAATTCTCTAGTATTGTGTATGATCAAACTTATAATTCGTATCCTCAGCGGCAAGCTATTGTTCCAGGAATCTTGGCTTCCCTACGAATATCCCGTTCCGATATTTTGTACAGTTCCCGTATCATTACATAGGGTTGTCCACTTCTTTTTTTGTAAAAATACCAAGATAGAAGAAAATTTGCAACTTGAAAAATGCAATGAAAATTCATAGGAGAGTTACATACAGAAGTTTTCTTTTTTAGTAACAGATTTGACATTTCAAAGCATAAACTGCAATTCTGAAAAGATCGTTTCTATTACCCTAACAAAAATATTGTCTCTTCTATTACCTGATTTAATATTGTTCTATGGACGGAATTGTTTTTCAGACTTAGTCTTGCCTGTGTTTTGTTGGATTTATATAATTTTTTTGTCCATGATCATTTATAATAGAAAGTAAACAATGAAATTGCCAAAGAGAAAATTTTCTATTTTTTCTGTTGTAAGTTTATAAATTAACTTTTCATAAATAATTTTGTTCTTCTTATTTTTAGCGAATCTAATACAAGTCATCTGGCATTGAAAGGCAGTAACAATGTACCGCTGATTAAATTTAGAGATGTAATGCCAAGACGATCCCATAAGAAGAAGAGATCTAACCTGTTGAGTGAACTGCGATCTTGCCCTAGCCCAAGAACGGATACTTATCGTACAGTTGATTTGTCTTGTAGAAATATTGGTTCGTACATTCTTTTAATAAATGTTTATTATTCCTCTTCTGCCTTTTGATAAGTTAAAAGGAAACTTTTTTTTGGGATCTAAAATTTTTTTATTTTATTTTTTGTAGTTTGCGGCCAAAGACGTGATTATCAATCTGCCAAACCATCCCGTAGGATTATCGGCGGGACAGTATCTACACCCGGAGATTGGCCATTCTTAGCAGCCCTTTTAGGTGGTCCTGAACAGGTGTTCTATTGTGCAGGCGTACTCATATCTGATCAATGGGTACTCACGGCTTCTCATTGTGTTGGAAAGTAAATATTTTCGTCATCTTCTTATAGTTTTATATACATCTTCAACTTTGTTTCAAATTTTTTATTAACCTAACTATTTTCTAACCTAGTTTCAGTCATGGTGAAACATCTGGTTGGACAATACAGTTAGGTATAACTAGAAGGCATGCTCATTCTTATTTTGGACAAAAAGCGAAAGTAAAGCGAGTAGTACCGCATCCTTTGTACAACATTGGCATAGCTCATGATAATGATGTTGCACTCTTCCAGGTACATTTTAACTATAATTTTAAGAATTAATTATCTTCAATTAATTAAACAAATATACCAGTTCAAAAATTTTGTTTGTAACACTGTAAAATACTAATAATATTCAAAAGGCGAAAGACCTTCTTGTCAAAACTTACTCGCAAAAAATTCTCTTCTTTTTTTTCTACAGTTTCAGAAATTAAAACCTGGAGATTTAAACTAAAAAAATATACTTTTTCTATAAAAAGGAAATACACTTTATATGATAAATTGTCTTTAATTTTTCAGCTACAACAGAGGGTTACATTCCATGAACATCTGTTGCCAGTATGCTTGCCTCCACCAAATCATGATTTGAAACCGGGTACCATGTGCACAGTTATTGGATGGGGAAAAAGGGAAGATACAGATAGTAAGTAAAAATCTTAAGTTTATCAGTAAGAGCAAGAATTGTAATTGTGTCCAATTTTCGTCAGAAATATTTTGATTATGAACAATTCTAAAATTCAGAAAAAACTGAAAAGAGAAGAAAAACAATTCAGTAAATCGCACTTCCTGTTTGATGGGTTCTGTCCGAAATATACATATTTGATGCGGTTGTAATGCCTAAATGGAATAATAAGTTTCAAAAATCTGACATGATCGCAATACTTCCTCTTACTCCTTTCTTAGGAGGAGAAAAAAGTTGGACTGGGCAACTTGAGCCCAAGCTGAACATCTTGGCCATACTCATTCCCGTGATCCATGCGTTTTTCTAACAGTTGAACTAGTTGGTTTAATCAGAACTCTCCCCGTTTTGGAAAATTACAAATTAAATATCCTTTTTGTATATCATTTGAGCCAACACAACAATGTATGTTGCAAAGCGTTCCAGATCCGTGTTCCGAGTTGAGAAAACAAAAATTTCTCTACAACTTTCAAGGCTCTTTATGATTCAACTAACCGAAGATAAATCGATGCTTTTTTGTTGCTGAACTTTTTCTCTTTACAACTTTTATTCCAATAAGTTGTATGCAAAATTGAGTGCTTTTTAAATAAATTTGAAAAATACAAAAAAATTTTAAAAAATTGGTTTTCATATATATTAGCGTTTAATTTGTTAAAGAGCGGGTTCCTGGCATTATATGCATAAAACCTTCCTCTTTTTTCTTTTATTCTTTTGATCTAAAGAATCCATTCTTGAAGTTTTCTGCATTCACTTATGTATCCGATTTACTCAAGAGATCATTCTGCATCTATTCATAATATTATGATTCAATGTTTTTTTTTTATTTGTTGCTTTTTTTTTCCTAGTGTCAGAATATGAAGCTTCAGTAAACGAAGTTCAAGTACCGGTACTTAACCGGACTGTATGCAACAAATGGTTGGAGCCAAGAGAGCTTAACGTTACACAAGGTATGATCTGTGCCGGTTATGAAGCTGGTGGAAAAGATGCATGCCAGGTAAGTGTGCTACCATCCCCACCCCCAAAATAATTTATAAAAAAAGATTTAGCAAATCTTAATAAGCCATGTTCCTTGTGCCCATAATTTAATGACAACTTGTGCTCAAATTATAGGGTGATTCCGGTGGACCGTTATTATGTCGTTCTCCAGAGAATCCAGACAGATGGTTTGTTGGTGGAATCGTTAGCTGGGGTATTAAATGTGCTCATCCTAGGCTACCAGGTGTGTATGCTTATGTACCGCATTATGTTTCATGGATCAAAGAACAGGTAGCTCTTTATTCTGATTAAACTGATAGTTTAATTAATTTTCATATCACCTAATATGATGAATACTAAAAAAACGAGTATAATGAATAGCCACATATCAGTGACTTTTATTAAAAAAAGAAATTATTCAGTTTATTACAAGTTTATTGTTGGCTTTAAATACGAAAATTATAAATTAAACATTGATTTATTTACTGGAAAAAAGAACTTTCAGTCAGGGCAACGAAAGAAAAAATTGTGCTCTAGGTAAAATGATATACCTGTACCAGCGAGGACGATTAAAATCTTAATAAATTACCATTAGAAAAGACAATAAAAAAAATTGAATACAACTGTACAATAATTATACAATAAAACCCAAGATAAAAATGTGAAAGAAAATTAATAATTTGACAATAATCTTTCAGTGACAATAATGCACAAATAATTTCAATAATTTTGCGCTCATTAATAAAAATACATAAATAAATAAAAAGAAAATTGTAATAATGATAATAACAGTATTAAGAAAAGTGACACAATTAACATATAAAATCAAAAGTGAAAGAAAATTCCATTAGATGTAATTACATTTTTTTTTTTAAGTTTTCGTTTTATTTAATTATATAAAATTAGAAGTAAATTGCAATTAATTATTAAGATAAGGGTTTTAGGATCCCATCCTAAAATATACTGCAAATGACAATAAAAGAAAAAGAAAAATAAATTAATTGCATTAATTAATGTTAAGGAACAATTGTTTTTTTAATATCACAAAAAATTTGTCCACTAAAAAGATAATCAAGAATAACAACAATATTGTTTTTCCTGTTGTAGTCTAGATGTGTAGCTACCTATTTAGCTATAAATGTGTATTCTACGCACGTTGCAAGGGTCATAATATGACAAATAACGTTTGATTTTTTTTTTAAATACAGCCTTGACGATGTGATTGTAATACGTACTAAGTATTGAAAATGTGGGTGGGTCCGCAATGCTGGATAACATCTGGCATTTTATTAAACTAATGGCTAATTATTAAACGCTAAACATATTTAGTACGTTTGGTATTTTACCCGTCGAAGCATGCATATTTATATTGTTCCTGACCGGTTTTGGATTTTCACCCATCGTCAGAGCAAATTTATCAAATTCGTGCAGAGAGGTCACTTCAATGTTTTTGCACACTCACACTTGTTGATTGTATGAACAAGCAACATACAATACAACTAACAAGTGTGAATGTAACAGAAGCATTTCGTTGAAGTGAACTCTCTACACGAACTTGGTGCATTTGATCTGACGATGGATGAAAATCCGAAACCGGTCAGGAATAAAATCAATATGCATGCTTCGACGGATAAAATACCAAACGTACTAAATATGTTTAGCGTTTAATAATTAGCACAAAATTAACAAGCAAGTTACTTTTATTTACATCATTCTCACATTATATATCTTAACCTTTGGCTATCGTACCCTGCAATCAGTCCACGCGTAGTTACTTGGTGCCAACATCACTGCGCCCCTGACAGAAGGGCCCGCCTTAATTTGTCCCCCCGAGGGTCGCAGTTTGTTCAGTTAGTTTCAGTTTCATGGTTACAACGACATTGAGATTATTTACTCGTAAAACAGTTTTTTTTTTTGTTTTTTTTTGTAAATCATGGATGAGACAGTCCACATAATATCCAACACAAAATAATCCAATGTTCCGAACACGTTTCCACATTCGATATTTATTTTAATCCGTGGTCAGCGCTTTTTTCTCCCCAATCCTAAATAGTCTCTTATAAAACTTTTAGAGATTTTAAAAATCTTAACTACAAGGAAAAAAACAATTTAATAGCAAATTTTGTATAAAAGCAATAAATTGCTAGCATTGCCTATAAAAAATTTAAAAAAAATAGTGGAAAAATATTTTGTTAATATTAAAAGATATTAATTAGACAATAAAGTTAAAACAGAAACAATTCTACCTGTAACTTCCAGAAACGACAATACTAAATGTTCAGAAATATATTTATTTTCCCTTTGTAGAGTTATATCCTTTACTGAAAAAAAATAAAAAAAATGAGTGTCATAATAACTGACAATAATATTAACTAAAAATAAATATAATAATTTGGGACTAGTTAATTGTAAGAGTTTTAGAGATTAATATTAGAGAAATGTAAATTTTATCTCTTTGTGTATGCAATGTGTGCGTGTGTGTATATATGTACATAAAAAAATGCATTTTTTTTAAAGAAAAATGTACATATATAAACACAATAATTCAGTTTTTATTAAATTTTTTGTATTTATTTTTTTGTTAACTTTATCATTTTTATAGGATAAAAATATAAAAAAAAAAAAATGAAAAGTATTCCAAAAAAGCAGAAGCGTGCCCAGAAAAAATTGAAAAGAATAACGTAATAGAGAGATATATTGATACGTACATGGGGAATAATAAATAAATATTTAAGAATTTTAGATGGTTTTTATTAAATTATTGTGACAAATAATGAAATGAATAATATAAATTATTTATTAAATTTAAAATCTGGGTACGCTACTGTTATTGCTCATTAGAAGCGGTTTTTCTTAATATAATAATATATTATAAAAAAAAAAAAAACTTGATAAAAAACTAGTGAATTTGGGTTGCCAATATTAATAATAAAATAAAAATGGAAGGCGTTTACGGTTAAGAATAATATCATTTATTAAACTGGCTGTTACTTTTTATATATCTCTTTCTTATGAGCAAAAGAATATTTTCTTAACTTTTTTACAAATAATAAATAAAATAATAAAAATATATATATCATAGTCTTACTTAAAAAAAGAAAAAAAGTAATAAATAAAAAATTAATATGACGTTTTTGCTCAGGAAGCGTTCTTCATACTAAATCTAAATTTCTCATAATTGCGTTCATTTAAAAAAAAAAATAATAATAATAATAATAATAAAATTAATAAAAATTTAATGTTCCCTTCTCGATCATTAATCAAGAATATCTCAATTTTATCATATCATTCAAAATTTCTATGAAAAAAAAAATATCATATCATGAATAAAGAACAAATTTCAAAATTTAAATAAATAATTTTCTCTTTTGACAAAAAAATATTATTTGGGAAAAAATGTTTCTTACTTTCTTGTAATGCTACTTCTTATAAGAATCACCTATATTCAGAATTTCTAAAATGTATTTTTCCTGTCTTCCTGATTAATGTAACTTTTCTTAAAATAAAATTCATTGCAGAAATAATTTTGTTCAAAATAAATTAATAAAGCTCTCAAACTGAATGTCTAAAATATAGTTTTAATATTTCAGGATTGAGTTTTTGATTTTATTTTAGTTTTTAAAACTAATTATTTGACCATTAAGTTGGTTCTACTTTCCTGTAACACTGTTTTCAATATTTTTTTTTTCAAACCTTTAATCTTTCTGCGTTGTGAGTACTAGACCAGGATAATTGGATGCATAGTGGTAGAAAAAAATTAAAAGATTTTATAACGTAGAATATGTTTTTTGGTAGGCACGTATTTGATAACAACCGAACCTTACTCACATGAAAAAGAACGTTCTCATAACGGTGGTTATGGGGAAATTGGTGTATAGGGGGTAGGGGGGTTGAAAAACTTTAAAACATATTCTACGCATGTTGCAACTGTCATATGACAAATACCGTTTGAAATTTATTTACCGTCCAGTCACTTGTTTAACATAGGGAGGACGTCTAGTCCCATTTGTCAGAACTGCGATGACGGAGTTAGGTAAACGGTGTACCACTACTTATGTCAGTGTCCCCGTTTCGCTGGAACTAGGTTTCGCGTATTTGGGAGGGCACCACTCTCAAAGGATTGCTTGGGCGGTTGGAGTTTAGGGATATCTTGGGATATTGTAGATTAACTGGTAAGCTACCGGGGGAGATTAATTAAGGGAACATGGGGGGTATCGGGGGGATAAAAGCCACACAGGCTTAGGTCCAACGCCATTAGGCACCCGAATAATAATAATTAATTTTATGGAGATGGTAGAATTGTATAATCAAGTAAGATAGCACTTTAGAGGAAAACATAACATACTGTTACGTTTATACAAAGATATTTCTTTTTTACGGGAGATAGTTAGCTCTGTCATTAGAAATTTATTGTCATCAGTCGGTTTTGAGCATGTTTTGATAAACCGCGGGGACTTGTAAAAGACAAAAAAAAAAAAAATCATACCTTTGGCCACATATTCCTCATTAAATGACCATTCATAAATGATTCTCAGGTTTAATCTATGATCGCATACTAATTTATCCCACAAATAAACGGAGGGTATTATAAATAAAAAAAAATCTCTCTGATGATGCCGAGATTCATTCGCCTTTTACAAAAGACAAAAACTTGATAACATTGTAACCATAAGAAATATGTAAACATTTAAAAAGTGCTTGATAATTATAAAAATGTAAACATAATGCCCTCAAGGGAGGATAGTGGATTTAAAAAAGCAAAAAAAAAACGAAAAAATATGTTAAAAGTAAAAAAAAACATGAATTTTACACATTTAAATTCAAAACATTGAAAATCAGAACAAATTTCATAAAAAAAGAAAAGAAGTAGGTTTAGTTTAAATGATAAAACAGAGTGATTATTGGGAAGAAAGGAAATTGGGTACATCTTTAATTTAAGAGTTTTAATAGTGTATAAGTGGGTTGATTTAAATACAAAGAAAAAAAAAAGATCTGCGACAATTGAACGAACACAATTTAATACCCCTGAGGCTCAGAATATGAAACATTATAATATACATTCAATGTTTCCAAGGGCGAGTACTCACAATTTTCTTTTAACATAGAATATGGTTTCTTCTTCCTTTTTTTTTTTACTTAAATTTAACATTTCACATATTTTTGCCAGATCTCAAGCCTGATATAAAATCTTATAAGAAAGAAATCTTTGAAATAAATCTTAAATTTATATATTCTCTTTTGGGAATAAAAAATAATAATAATAATAAATTTAACAAAAAATGAAAACAATTATAAAACTGGACCTCTAACTGCATAACAATTCAATTTTAGTGATTACCTCAAAACAAGAAAAAAAGTTTTATTTTATAGATAATATCCAATCCAATAGACAGACATTTAGCAGCAGTACAAATTAGTACAAAATTATATATAGCAAGAGTCAGTAATTTAAAAATATTGTAGCATTAGATAAATAATGTATTGCAAAATAAAAACGCTCAAAAATTATTATTTATCATAAACAAAAATAGGAAAAATAAAAATAGAAAACAAAAATATTAAGTTAAAATTCAAAAACAAATAAAAACAAAGTGGTGTGGTGTTTTAGTCAAACAAAAAAAAATAAATGTTTATTGTTTTAAGCAATATAAATTAAGAAACACAAAGTTTTTTTAAATTTTTTATTGTTATATTTAATTGATTTAAATATTAACCAATCAAGTAGTAAAGATTAGATTGTATAATATTATAAGCATATTAAATAAGTATATTACAATAAAAGAAGAACAAGAAAAAGTTAAAATACTTTATTAAAAATATATATATAAATCTATAATTATTGCAAATTAACGCACAAAAAATAAATCAATGAAACAGTTGAGAAAAATTATTGATGATAATAATAATAAATAAAGAAAACAAAAAAAAAAGATGAACGAATAAATAATTCCTTGAAGAATCTATTTTTTCTAGTATGTCTCAATGTATGAGTGTATTCAATGTAATTTAGTGCTTATTAGATTATAAAGTTACCATTTTTATTCATGTGCCCTTATAATTTAAAATAAATATTCACTTGATTCTAACTTTCTTTATAACTAATCCTAAGTGAAATCCACAAAGGAAGTACTAATTATATTTCTAATAATGTGTTCGAATGTGCAATGTTAGTGCACATGCATGGAGATGCTTTTAAAAATAAGAGAAGTAAACTTAATTCTAAAAAAAAAATGTTAATACAATTTTCTGTATTGTCTGTGCTCTCCAAAGAGAGGGACCTAAAGCAGAGAGTGAAACTCCCAATTTTTGTGTGTGTGTGTGTGTGTCTCTCTCTCTCTCTCTCTCTCTGCTTTAGGTCCCTCTCTTCGGATCCTATTACATCTATATAAAAGTGTTACGAGTTTAACCTAGAATTCTTCATTGATTGTATTAATTGATTCTCAATGACTGCAAATATAACTCATACTTATCCCAAACTTCACCATTTCATTCAAGCTGTCATTTCATTTTAATATTTTTCCGGCGACATCCTAGCCTAGAATTATTGGACAATGAGCGAATGTAAAGATAGGGATGTTTTGTCTAATATTTGAACAGAATTTACATTCCTGATACTCCCTTAAAAATGAATTTATTATAACTAACAGTTTAAAAAAAATTCACTTGCAACAGAAATACGTTATTCGTTATAACAAACTGTTTTAAAAACTTCTATCATTTGTATTTTTCATGAGCTTTATATTTCGGTATTTTGAAATATCCTAATAACTTAATATCCCCAATGCCCACTGTCGCCTATTGTTCATCCACTTATACTTTCCGGAGACTGCTTGCTGCTATGCCATACTCCCTCCATCCAGGTTGTCTACCTTTCCTCTCAATACGCATTACGTGGGCGTACCACTTCAACTTCCCGAGTTTCTATCCCGTAGAGAATATGCATTTTCTTATTTCCGAGTTAAGTTACATAAATACCATGTCTTAAAAAACCTGCTGCCAATTCACCATAAATCTATCTCTAACGTCTTTTAGTAAGTAGTACTGCATATCTCTGCAGCGGAAAGCGTAAAGAGTTTTTAATGATTCTTATTCTCCATGTTGACCATTCTACTCCAAGGTCGTGACTTCATCAGTTTTGGAAGATGATTGGATCATTAATATCTTTGCTAAATAAAACACCTGACCTTCAGGTATTTAAACTTGCTTCAATATCTCAGACGCAACTCATCTACTAAGATGAGATCTTAAGAGGGAAGGAGTATTTACTACCATATACTGCGGTTTTGATTTGCCTACTACCAAGTCTTCATTCTGAGTAATGCAAAGTCCTCTTCATCCTCGCAATTACTTTCTGCTAATCGTTAATCTTATCTTCTACTTTCCATTCCTCCATATTTCTCCTTCCATTCGGTGAGAGCTTATTTCCTCCATAAATATTAAAGTTATGTTAATATCACCTTTAAGGATAAAAGTTCATCATAGTAAAATTCTTTATTAACATGAATAAACCATATGTCAATGAACAAAGCTAGAAAGAAAATCGAAACAAACAGAGCCCAAAACAAATTTAAATTAACAACAATAGGAGGTAGCCAAGTTTATTAGTATCGATCTACATGCCACTTGTAAGCATAAGCTAACGATTGCATTATTTGAACACTTTTTTTTTTTTTTCTTAGAAATTCTGTAAAACAATTTATTTCTCAAACATTTTTTCTTTATCCAATTTTTATTTTTTAAAATTACTACAATTTCTTACAAATTATTTAATTAACGTAAAGTAAAAAAAAAAAAACAAAAAAAAAAAAAAAAAGAAAGAAATAAAGAAATTTTACAACTAAAATAAATAATAAAGCTATTGTTAACCATTAATAATAATAAAAGAAACAAAAAAATAAATAAATAAATATATATAAAGTATTAAAATATATGTGGTGTATGTAATTGTTAAATTAGAAGAAATGTTTATTAAAAAAAAATAATTTCTTTTTAAGTTTTTTAAAATATTTTATGTGTATGTAATAAAAATCATACTTTTAGCCCGGTCTCAGAGATATATATAAAAATGTGTAATGCCTTAAATGTTACAAAAAAAAAAAAAATAATTAATAATTTGCAACATTATAATTTCCCTCTAAATTAGAGAGAAATATTAATTTAAAATAGAAAAAAAATAAATAAATAAATAAAGCCAGTTAAGCTTTTTTAGCTCAGAGTAGTTGGCCTATATTATTTTGAATTTTGTTAAAAATGAAATATCTTTAATTTTTTTTTTTTTCTTAACAGAGAGATATTATTTCAACAAAAGTATGAATATTATCATAAATATTTACAAGTTTTATTTTGTAAATTTATTATATAAAGAATAAATTATTTAATGATTGGTTTTATTACATTTGTTTTATAAGAACTGTTGAAAGAATTTTATAAATCTTCTCTTTGAGAGTACATAGATATATATTTAAGAGTTTTTATATTATAACTTTGTAATTATTTATTTATTTAATTTAAAACTTCTATTCCTTATTTTTTGTTTTGTTTTCAGTTTGAAATAGTGGGGGCGTAAAGATGTGGATTAGTGAGTTTTGGATGTTTAGCCAAAAAAAAATTAGATAAAATATTATAAGTGTATAATTAGTAAATAAGAATTCTGTGTATAGTTTTGTAGTATTATCATCTAATAGTTATAAATTAGAGACAAAATTAATAAATAAAAAATATGGTGGAATACTCAATATTTTTTTTTAATTTCCAAAAAACTTGCGACATAATTCTGGCTCTATTATTTAGGGTATTAAGTAAACAAAAATTTTTCCAAAATGGTCATCTTCATGAAAGTTTTTAATTCATTTTTTTTCATTTATTTTTTTTTTTTTTTAATTAAACAAAGTTTAAGTTTAATTGGCATTAAACTAGTTTTCTATGAAATGTATGTAGTTTTCAAAATATTAAATAAGGAATGTCCTTTCTTTTTTTTACTTTTTTTAATTATGAACTAGAGAGAGAGTGAGCAAGGGAACAATAGAGAAACCTTAAAATTGTTGTTCACCTAAGCGCCAATAAGTGTGATAATACCAATTTTGTAATAACCTTCATATTTATTTAAGTAACAATTCTGAAAATTATAAAATATAAATAAAAATTACAATGAGATGTTTGTACGGCAATGGCCAGAGGAGTTTTTAAAGAAAAAAATTTCTTTGTTGCTCTACGTTTCGGGTACCATTGTGCCCTTCTTCAGGAGCTCTGTAAAAATTTATTGGAGAAAATACATTATTGTACAATTATAGTAGTTATGAAAAGTTCATAGATTTATAACAAAAAGAAGAAAGAAAAATTTAAATTAAAGAAATATTACCAGAAGAAATTATAAAACAGAAGTGACAGTAAATTAAATAAAATGATATTAACAATAAGAAAAAATAAGACAGATAAAGATACCTTTAGGGTAGGAGAGGAGTGAACGCTGAGAACGTTGAGATTGAAATAAAGTGAGAGTATTTTTTTTTAAATTTAAAACAATGCTAAACTGGGGAAGGGATAAGAAAAATGTTCGTAGTGAGGCGCGGCAATTTCAAATTTGGAAGAACAAATTACTGGCGAGTATCTTTAGGGTTAGAAAAATATTGTTGTAAGTTGAAGTTATGATTTCTTTGTCTTTTTTAAAATTGATAGAATTCGATGAAGGTGAATTTGTAAGGATTCGGTTAGAAGACGTTTTGAATGGTTGGGGTAAGTGGTTAAAATGGAAGGGTTATTGAAATCGATGGCATGATTGAAAGTCAGAACATATTCGGAGAGAGCAGAGCTGTCAATTTTTTTGTTAATAACGTCTAGTTCGTGTTGTCTGAGTCTTTTTTGTAAAAACTGTTTGGATTCACCTATGTAGCAAGCGTTGCAGTTGGGTGTAATACATTGAAGTTTGTACACTTTCAACTTGCAATAATATTTTTCTAACCCTAAAAAAAGTTACTCGCCAGTAATTTGTTCTTCCAAATTTGAAATTGCCGCGCCTCACTACAAAAATTTTTCTTATCCCTTCCACATTTTAACAATTTTTTTAAATTTTTAAAAAATACTCTCTCTTCATTTCAGTCTCAACGTTCTCAACATTTACTCCTCTCCCGACCTAAAAATCTTTATCTGTCTTATTTTCTCTTTTTTTAATATCATTTTATTTAATTTACTGTCACTTCTTCTGTTAATATTTCTTTGATTTAAATTTTTCTTTTTTTGTTATAAATCTATGCACTTTTTCATAACTATTATACTGTAAAATACTGTATTTTCTCCAATAAATTTTTACAGAGCTTCTGAAGAAGGGCACGAATGGTACCCGAAACGTAGAGCAGCAAAGAATTCTTTTTCTTCAAAAAAACTCCTCTGGCCATTGTCGTACAAACATCTCATTGTAATTTTAAGGCCTGACGATTTGAATACCATTTTTATAAATTTTAAATTAAGAAAAATAATTGGCATATTTATTTCACACTAATAATTTTCTGCTAAATCTTCACTGTTAAATCAATGGGAGAATCTAAATTTATTAAATCTATTTTTTTTTTTTTAGGTAGCCCTCCCCACACACACAGATCCACTCTAAAATAAATTTTCTCCGACAAAAACTATCGGTCTCTATATGTACATATATTGAACTAAAATATTGCACTTTAAAGGAGAGCATAACCTTAAATTGAATTTTTCCGGTAAGTGAGTTGTTTCAAATAAAAGTTATAGACCTACTTGTGAATGTTTTGTGTAGATATAGTGGTTTAAAATAAATAAATAAATCTTTAGAGAGTCATCTTGGAGAAAATCAAAATGTCAATTTGAGATTTAGAAACCGGGAAACATAATAAGAAAAAAAATAATGCTGCCTCAGATTTAAATTTTATTTTTGGAGAATCAACCAACTATATTTGCTTCGTTCAAATGTTGGACCATAATGCTATGCAACTTATATTCCTTGTGTACTGTATTGTGTAGTACATATTCGATATCGTAGCAAAACTTGAATTTGAATTTTTTTCTGTTAGGGCTCATAGAAATAGTCTATGCAAATTCAGAAAACGTCCGCAAATGTGTTTGTGATTCTAGTTTTTTTTTTCAGTATTTTTGACTATGAAAATTAAATTCATTCGTGTAAACCCGAAACTTCAGTCAAAATTTCTTAAGTTTTTTCTTCCTACTTTCCAGGAAAAAATTGATAAATTATAGTGATACGGAAAATACGTTGGAGATTGTGGCAATTGAATCTGACTTAAATATACTTCCTCTCTCTTTTGTGCATAATTATAATATAACAATTTAAAGTTTTAAAACTTTCCGTTTTCTATATATGTGCTAATTATTTTAATACATGATATATTTTTATTGCCCATATTAGCCTAATTATTACAGACATTTTTGGAAATGCATATTTTAGGAAAAAAAAAAAAAGGACAATAAAATATAATAAAAAAAAATGAAAATTGGGACAATATAAATAATAGCTTGGTAATATTGAGCTTTATTGGAAGGCTGTTCATGCATTTCTAAACAAAATATTTAAAAAAAGAAAAAAATAATTTAAAGAAAAAAGACAGTGCTTCCTTCTTCTCCGCTGTGTTCTGTCACAGGATATAATAAATGTAAGCTGTGTAGAGAAATTAAATGTATTATGCAAAAATAAAAATAAAGTAAAGAGAAAAACTAGAATAATATAAATATATTAATAAATAAAGAGTGTTTGCTTTATTATAATAAATGTAGGATGTCTCTGTCAGCTTCAGCTTTACTATGTGATAATATAGAATCTATATTTGTACATGTATCTTATTATTATTATTTTAACAGAAAAGGTATTTTTTAATTTCTATCTTATTAAAATATTTTTTTATCTATTATTATTAAAAAATTTATTTAATATTATTTTGTATACTTTTGTGTACTTTTATTTATTTATTTTATTTTTTTATTGTAAAGAAAAAGAAATAAATTTTGTATTCAAAACAATTACCTACATAATTTATTTGTTTTATTTTTATTCTTTATTTTTTTCTACTACGAAAAAAACTTTAAAATATTTTTAATAATTTTTGTGGATTTCACTAATTGAATACCTTTTATTTTCATTAAGAGGTGCGTTCCATAGTTTACAAATATCTTAATTGATATTGATTCAATTTTTCAATTAGCTGGTGGTGATAAAGAAATGTATTTTATCATATTTTTCTTACGGCTATCAGCAGAAATATTTTGTGCCCGTCTGGCCTTATTACTTTCTATTGCTGGCTACAAGTATTGCGAACGGTAACAAATTATTGAAAATTGAGTTTTTCAATTATCCAATTCTTTTCAATAATAACACCATAATTCAAATCTATGGCGACATTAAAGATATACACTAGTTCTTGAAACTATTTACAAAATGTTGACAATATAAAAAGAGGCACTAAACAGGAAAGAAAAGAAAAAGTAAACAGCAACTAAACTGGAAAATAATAGTCAAAAGTAGAATTATAAATGTGGTCTTTTTATGTAGCTTTACAAAAAAAGAATTAAGTTAACCTCACTAAACAAAACAATAATCAAGTCAATATAATTTAATTTATTATATTGTCAGAAAGACTTTCTTATAATATACTAGAGAACAATAGAATTACAAAGTAATTCATTAGTAATATGGTTAGTAAAGAATCAATGCAAAATGAAAGAAAATACAGAATAAGAAAATAGGAGGAAACCGGAAAAATTTTGTCAACATCTCGAGCATTTTACAGTTACAAGAAAATACCCTAAGAAGCCAAATACTGGAAAAGTGTGGCAATAAAATATAAAAAAAATAGCAGTTCCAAAAATTGTCGCCAGACAACAGCACAACACAGAAATCTAAAATAAAAAAGTCTTGGAGCTCTAACGACAGTCTAAACTAAAATTTAATATAAATTTATAAATTTTTTAAACAACTTCATTATTAATTGTTGTGATTGGGTCCGCAGAACTGGAATCCCCTCTTAACCTAGTTAAGCACTTAAGCCTAGTTAACCTCATAACAAAACCCTTTTAGAACCAGTTTATAAACTAAATTTGCTCTGTGCAAGCCTATGTTATCACATTGTTTTAACAAAACATCCTGATAATAGGGAACATCCGAAGCCGGTCGATGACCATGAATAGAAGCAGGTTATCACAGAAAATATCCCTGATGAAACATCATCATTCATTTTTCAGCTTTCACTTCCTAGAAGCCTCTACAGTTCACTGTCCGGCTGATTGTACCGAAAGAACGCTAGCAATACACTAAGAAGGCTCCGAGGTAAGCTTGATACCCTGAGCAGGGAGAACAAAGACGAGTTTTGGGTGCTCTGGCAAGGAAAGGAGCTGTATCTCCACTTCTGTGGCTTGAACCATTTTGTGTGGTCAGCGACCAGCTCTCCTAGAGGGACTCAAGAAGGAGGACGAAACAAGGAGGTCGGAGGTTGGAGTACTCTCGTACTCTCTCCAAGGACTAGGCAGCAAAGATCTGCTTGGGGAATTTTAACCCAGGGAGGTCGGAAGCATGCATCGGCCTCAATAAGAATAAGCTCCGCATTATTACACGGGTTTCCTCACGTAGCGTAGACACAGGGGACAACTGACGAAATTTGATTTGGAGAGTGACAGCATGCGCAGATTCTGTGGGGAGATGAAGGAAACTCCAATACATCTCCTAACGGACTGCGATGCTGCCATTCAGAGAAGATTCAGGAACCTGGCTAGTTACCAGGAGGAAGGAAACATACCCTCCAGGATGTTAAGATTCCTTAGGGATGCTGCAGGTTAGCCTACGGCACTGAGGGCCATAGCACAATGGCTCGGGGCGCCAATGACCACAGATGTTGATGCGCCTTAAACAAAAAGAAAACTTTCCAGTAAGTATAGACATCTACCAGCAAGTTTTATATCAACCTATAATGGTGGCATATCTACCAACTAAATTTCTACTAAATCTTGGACAGCTCTAAGAAATAATTTGTGAATGGTCATGGGCCCCATCTAATTTCATTTTATTCGAATGATTTATCAAATATTAAAAAAAAAAAAATTCCAACAGAATAATAGAGTTATAGTAATAATAATAAAGAAAAAAGCAACAAAAAACGTACTAGATTTTATTATCAACTATCAATGATAGATATCATTCCAGCAGAATCTTAAACACATACTTAAGGTCATGTAATCTCTTCGAATAAAACAATCTGATCATGTCAAATTATAATAATGCGGTTTTTTAGCATTCTAGGATTAATGGCTGCAAAAATATAAGTTGTGCTTTCTAGCAACATTTTATTGAATAGATTTATTATTTTAATTATAGTCGAAATTGCTTCATTTAAGCTGTCCTAAAATTTTGTCCACAAACGTAATTTTCTTCTTTCTTTAATGTCAAATATAATGTCGGACCAGAGTGGCGTCCCTGTCTACATAAATAATTTATTGTTATATTTTAAGTGTCAAATGAAAGTTATGTTTCACATTTCTTACGATTTAAAAATAAAATTCTAGAGATAACAAGATAACATTGAGGTGGAAAATTGTGAATAATTCAAGATAAAAGGCAATTATGGGGGAAAAAAATAAATAAATAAAGTGCCAACATTCAAGGTTAAGATCGTTAATAAATATGTCATTCAAGAATTCGGCTTTTATTAACGGTTGGTTTTGTAAAGTAAGTCTCTTTTCGAATAAAAAAAAAAAAAAGAATACGTATAATAGCATTTATTATTTCCGCGATTCGTGAAAACTGCCAATAACCTTTTAATTACCCTTTTTACAAAATATACAACATAAAAAGAATATATTGCGATGATTATTCAATAGGTGTAAATCAAATAATCATATATTAAAGAATGTAAACCAAACCAGGGAAGAGATTAAGGTCATTGCTTAGCGCACTGGACTCCCACGCGGAGAAATCCAGGGGTTCGAATCCAGTTGCTCTTGCATTTTCTCTTCCTAGAAGCCTCTATAGCTCACTGTGCGATAATGGTCAGAACATTGTCCAGAGGCCGGCAGTGCACTGAGAAGGCTTCGGGCGCCAATGGCCATAGAATGAAGCAAGTTGAAGCGCCTTAAATTAAAAAAAATATATATATATATCTTTACTAGAATAAGGGATACTTTCAGTATTAACACTATTAGAACTAAACTATTTCCTAATAAGCTTGCTACACGGTTATAATAAAGCTATCAATTTTTTTTATAATATTTTTCTGGAATCTTTGATTTTAGGAATTTTCCAGTAATTCTGTAAGTTAAGCTTAACTTTAAACTGCTGTTATATAATTTTCAGATAATACTTATGCCCTAAAGTCCCATCACCTATACTTATCTATATGTTAATCATTCCAGTTAAAGTCGTGTGACTGAGTATTTCAGACTAGACTTTTCATACTCTTGAAAGTTCAAAAAAAAATACATTGCCGGGGAAAACTTAGTTTGGAAAAACTGATAAACTTACAGCAGTAAGATAAATAAGCCGTAAGAGTGAGTCATAGATATTATCTAATGATATATCAATTTCAACAAAAGTATCAGAGACATTTTCCGTGACTTTTCAATAAAAGTAGTTGTTTACAATTATTGCAATGAGAGATTTTATTTGTAAAAATAGTATAGGCAATTGTTTGTTCTATTGGACCTGCACTTTGTTTATAATTGCTAAGTGTAATCATAATATATTGAAGATCGATATAAACAAAACGGAATATTGCATCATACAGAGGAGGAGGAGAGGAGATATATAATTAAGAAAAAGGACAAAAAAATGGAGGGGAGGAATACAGATAAGATTAGGACGAGCGTTTAGATGAAGTGAGAATATCCAACACAAACAGTACCAAAACAGTTTCAGTGTCTATATCAACATCGGGTGAGATGCCAGCTTGTGCGGAAGAAAGTGTTGGTCGACTATGGCGTGCGAACAGCGGAGGCTCTACACCACCTTCACCGACCACACCGCTCTCATGTTCTCCACCGCCAAGACTTGTCAGATCTTCATCCTCCACTTTCACATTGTTGGACAGACGTTATTTAACACCTTCACCACCGCCGCCAGAACCAGATCTTGGTATATTACCAAATATAATCGGTTGGTATCCTACATTTATTTTAAGATTTTCACGCAATCTATTGGCCACTTTTATTTATCTTGTTTGGAGTCAATTTTTCATGATGGGTCCAACTTTATGGTTGTCCGCATGGTTGTGGATATTTTGGAAATGTGTACAGTTACCATTATCGTTAATGAAATGGATATTAACGTTGATTATAACACCAGCTACAGAATTGGCACGCAAAAAAAGGACTGTACTAATAAGTGGTGGCGGTTCTGTACAGACTTTACATCTGGCTAGAAATTTTTATTGTGCAGGAGCTAGAGTTGTCGTTGTAGAAGTTGAAGGATTGTTTGGTTTGACTAGATTTTCTACAGCTGTGGATAAGTTCTACACAGTACCAAAACCGAATGGTGATCGTGCTGAAGAATATATAGAAGCGTTGAAATCCATTGTTATTAAAGAGAAAGTAGCCTATTTTATACCAGTATGTGTCACTAATACAGCCTATTATGATGCTCTTGCCAAACCGCATCTAGAACTTTTAGGAACCACAGTTTTTTGTCCAGGATTAAAAGAAGTTTGCCTGTTGGATGATGTAATGGAACTATTAAGAAAGTGTCAAACCGAAGGTATGGCTACGCCAGAATATTATCCAGTTATGTCCAAAGAAGAAGTCTACAGACTTTATGATGAGGAAGTGTTAAAAACTGGCCGCCATATTATGTTCAGTTCAGGACCGCTCGGCTGTAGAGACAGAATGAAAATCTTATTACCAAATATTAAAAGAGAATTTAAATCACCGCATTATATATCTTTGCAAAGGCCATGGGTTATCGTCAAGGATTATCCTGGTGATCATTTCATCACTTGTACAACAGTTAAAGAAAGTAAAGTTGTAGCAAATGTGACCTGCCGTGTAGAAGGTTCAGCCGGCCGGTTAGTACCAATGGAACATAAAGAAATTGAATTATGGTTGAATCAATTATTTTCAACATTGAAATTTATTAGGCCAATATCTGGTCATATGAGTTTTAGATTTGTTGAGTGTACAAATAGTGGTAGTGTTGTACCATTAGGTTGTCGTGTCGGCGTATCACTTCCATATATCTGCCATACTAGTGTACATGCAAGACTTGTCTGGAAACCATGTCGTCATTTTACTAGACAAGCTTCTGGTCCGTTAGTAGCACCGCAAGGTCGTTATTGGATGCATGAAGCTGTTATAGATACATTGAAACATCCCAGTGTACAAGCTGTCAGCAAACTAATTGGCACAGTCTTGGATAAGAGAGAAGCTTTATTCTCATACTGGGATCCGTTACCATATTGTGCTTATTATCACATACAATTACCTTTTACAAACGTTCAAAAGATCATACAGGGGCAAAATAATAATCGGCGGCATAATTTCCACACGCTGTAGTTCTTTTATTATTATAATATCTTCGAAATAAAAGACACTTTAATTAGTGATATAAACGCGCTTTAAAAATTTATTCTTAGTTTCAGTGCGTTATAAAAAACATTTTTCAAAATACATAGTACAACAAAAGACTGAATCTTTTTTTCTTTTTTTAATGAAATTTATGTTTTGTATGATGGATGAATGAATGTAATTTAAATTGATTATGGCTCAATGAGTAAAATATTCATTAATGAATTTATTACATACTTAATTTTTATTATTGTGATACTATTTTTTGTACATAATATATTTTTTTTCCTAAATAAATAATTTAGAAAAATAATAATAATATATTTTTTAAAAACATTTATTTTATTATACTATATTTTCTCAAGTAGTATTGATTGGCATTCTATTCAAAGTTTATCGCTTTAGGGTCAAAATGGCTTGACTTCTCGCCTTAATATCATTGTGAACGTTATATTATTATTGTCAACAGCAAATTTATAGAAAATTCTAAATAATTAACATTCTTAAATGTAGTAACCATTAATTTAAAATATTGTCATAGCATTTGGATTAAAGATTAACAAGATAAGTTACTCTGGAGCCTTTGGATAGGAGGATAAGTCAGTACTAAGAAAAATCTGGAGTGGAAGACTCCAAATAACTTACTTTTATTGAATTATTACAGTTCTGATAAATTTTCATCAAACTTGGAGTTTTAGTGTTGATTTTTAGGATATAACAGTTATCTGAATTTGAATAAAATAGTGCAGAGGTAAGATTAAGTGATAAATCGCCTAGAAAATCTATTTATTACATTCTGTTCTATCTATACATACATTCTAAATCTATTTATTTATTATTGCTGAGATTTTTTTGTGGCTGTAATAATCCAGCATCTACATGATCTGTTACTGTATGAATAGTTGTGTATGATGTCGATATGGGATATCGGTATTTGTAGTACCACATAAGGAAGAGGTCGATGGTTTTTCTGGGTTTTTCTCAAAAACTTGGCTAGTGAAAGCTTCAATCAAGCTTTCAAGTTCAAAATTATGTGGATAAAATCTGCGTGGATAGGAAGGACATGGTTGGATAATGAACCGTCCACGCAATCAACGAATTGTTTGGTAAATGAATTGTTCATTTCCTCGATTAAACTGTATGTTTCCCAGATCGAGGATGTCTGCCTGGTCGACTCCAGAAGACATAGTGATCTCCTGTAACACATCTGGAACCTGCATCAGTTTCAAAGCCTTCAGGAACACTTTGGTTTTCAACAAGTTCCATACAGTGAATAAGCGCACCGTTTAGTACGGCTGGCCATAAAAATGGTGATGGGAAATTTTACATGTATACCTGAGCTGACTTATTAAATGTAAACTAACAACACGCCTAAATATCCCTCCAAAATCAATTTTTTCAGATAAATGTTTCAAATAAAAGAGGTGCGTTTCTAAGTATAAAACATTCCCAGTTTAAAAGAAATTCGTTGTAACAGTTTTGCGAAAATTTCAAAAAAAAATCTGGTGTGAAACACTCACACAACTTTCTCTTACTCCAGTTCTCAAAATTATAATTCACAAATTTTATAGTTTGTGTACCAAATTTAATGAAAACTAAAAAACTGTTCTGTAAAAGCGCACTTCCGGTTTACTAATTTTCATAAAACTCGGAATTTTGGCCATCTATTTAGTTCTAATTAATTTTGTTTGGATGATAGAATTGTATAATCAACTATGGTAGCACTTAAGAGATAAACATAACCCCACCCCTCCCCAAAAAGTGCCCTTAAATGAATTTTTCCAGAGAAATGTTACAAATAAAAGCTGTAGATCTTTGTATGTTTAGTTGATATAAGAAGTTTCAAGAAAATTGTCGGAGCCATTTTTGAGAAAATCGCGAAAAAATGGAAAAAAAAAAATTTAGTAAAGTGGTAATGTAAACGCACTTCCGGTTGTCCGATTTTTTTCAAACTCGGAATTTCAACAGCATATTCAATGTTAATAAACATTATTTAGATGACAGAATTTTCTAATAAAATGAAATAGCACTTAGATGAAAAGCTAACCCCACCCTTCCCCCACAGCTGGCCTTTAATGAATTTTCTCAGAGAAATGTTTCAAATAAAAGTTGTGGCTCATTGTATGTGTAGTTCATATACCAAGTTTGAAGAAAATCTCGGAGCCATTTTTGAGAAAAACGCAAAAAAGTAAAACCCAACTAGTAAAAGTATTTCCGGTTGAAGAATTTTGGCAGATAACGTATTGGTCAGACCCCATGGTGATACCTAAACGGAATATCAAGTTTCAACTTTCCATAGTTTTTCGTTTTTGAGCTAAGCTGTTCACATACACACACCGACCATTTGATAAAAACCATTTTTTTTAGACTCAGGGGATCTCAAAATGGATATTTCCGGTGAAAACTCGATATCGAAAATTTGACACGATTACAATACTTCCTCTTACTTAGGAGTAAGAGAAAGTAAAAATGCTCAAAATCCTATTCTATAATAGGGTAATCTTAACCGATTTTCTTCAAATTTGGAATTCTAGGCAATGATTCTAATGTAATATTAATATTATGTAGTTATAAAACCATATATTTTACTGAAGTGATACTTTAGAAGGAAGCATAACGCTACCGTTTCCCCTAGAATCATCCAAGAATTAAGTCTCCTGGAAAAATGTTTCAAATAAAAGCGTTTCATTTATTTTCTAAATAAAAGAGAGGTCGTTCAGATTGTGATAATTTTCCTTTGCAGAACAGATTTTCTACCAAAGTTTATTAAAGGTAAATTATGTATTATATAATATTATGACTATTACCAAAATATGGAATATAAAAGGGCTACTACCATGCATCTTATAACTAACTTTCCGTGTCTGTCCTCCTTTTCAATATTTTTTTTATTTTTATTTCGCCTGGTAATAACAATTTTTACTGATAATAGAAAGAGTTTTCGTGCTTATAGGTATCAGCGTGTGATAGGATTTAAGGCACGGAAAGGAAATTCAGTGTGGCTAGGGAAAACAGTGAGAGCAGGGAACAAACATGTTAATGTACAATTGGAATTATTGACAATGCAATCAAATAAGATACCCGAAAAATATAAGTAAAACTGGATTACAGATTTATGTAAACAAACTGATTAAGAAATATGAAAAATATAAATGAATTTGTATACATTCTCAGATAAAACTTAATAATACTATAAGTTATAAAAACTTGTAGATCTTCTACATTTTATGGTAATAACATATTTCTAGTCATTGAAATGTTTATTTTTCCAAATGAATTAGTTTTATCTATTATATGCATTTCTAAATTATTGAATTCAAATTTTCTTCTAATCATTTTTGATACTAGATTTGTTTTTTATTGGTAGGTTAATTTGGAAACATTTCATATTAAGTAATTTTAAGTGATTACAAAAAATTGTAGATAGATGCCAGTCCCGGTTGTATTTTGAATAACGGTGAAAAATCTTATACAAGTGTTCTTAATTTCTATAAAATTAGAATAAGTGAATTGGAAGTTCCACTTAACTGATTGGCCTTTATGTATTTAATCATTTTCATGATTCTAAATGATTTTTCTTAAATTTTGTATTTAAAATTATTACTCACAGTTTATCACTTTTTTGGGAACTATTTTTTACGGATTTTTTTTGGAATGTTTATCTGGAGAATGTTCAACATTCATCTTTAACTCACTTTAATAGATACATTAAAACATTTAACCAAAAGAGGAGAATTTACAAAATAAGTATTTTTACTTTCTCTTACTCCTAGTAAAAAAAGAGGAAGTATTGTAATCGTGTTAAATTTTCGATATCGAGTTTTCACCGGAAATATCCGTTTTGAGGTCCCGTGAGTCCTCAAAAAAGTGGTTTTTAGCAAATGGTGTGTGGGTGTATGTGAACAGCATAGCTCAAAAACGAAAAACTGTGGAAAGTTGAAACTTGATATTCCGTTTAGGTATCACTATGGGATCTGACAGTACGTTATCTGCCAAAATTCTTCAACCGGAAGTACCATTTTATTTGGCTTTTTTTTTTTTTACTTTTTTGCAATTTTCTCTGGAGCAGCTCCGACGATTTTCTTCAAACTTGGTATATGAACAATACATACAAAGAGCTATAACTTTTATTTGAAATGTTTCTCTGGAAGAATTCATTTAAGGGTAGTTATGGAGGAGGGGTGGGGTAAGGTTTTCATCTAAAGTGCTATTTCATTTTATTAAACAATTCTATCATCTAAATAATGTTAATAAAAATTGAATATATTGTTGAAATTCCGAGTTTTAAAAAAAAAATCGAATAACCGGAAGTGCGTTTACATTACCACTTTACTAAATAATTTTTTTTTTCACTTTTTCGCGATTTTCTCAAAAATGGCTCCGACAATTTTCTTGAAACGTCTTATAAACTAAACATGCAAAGATCTACATCTTTTATTTAAAACATTTCTCTGGGAAAATTCTTTTAAGGGCACTTTTAGGGAGGGGTGGGGTTATGTTTTTCTCTAAAGTGCTACCATAGTTGATTATACAATTCTATCATCCAAACAAAATTAATTAGAACTAAATAGATTGCCAAAATTCCGAGTTTCAAGAAAATTAGTAAACCGGAAGTGCGCTTTTACTGGACACTTTTTTTAGTTTTCGATGAATTTATTAAATTTGGTACACAAACTATAAAATTTGTCAATTTTAATTTTGAGAACTGGAGTAAGAGAAAGTTGTGTGAGTGTTTCATACCAGATTTTTTTTCTAGAAAATGAGTCCAATGATTTTCTTGAAACTTGAAATCTACGTTAACTGCTCAGACATGAACCAATTATATTTTATTTTACATATGGATCTGTTATTAGTGAGGAGGTTGAGTTTTTATAACCAGGGGGTGGACTAGTGACAACTACTTCCGGTTTTTACAAATTTTATTAACAGTTTTAAATTATTGTTCATTCTTGGATGTTCTGTAAGCAGGACAAGGCAATTGTCAAAAATGTAGTGTCCCTTTTCAGCATTAATGGTTTCTTGTTGATTATGTGTTTTGCTTGTGAATTATTTGTTTGTTTTTATAGAAACTTACACTTCTTCCAGACGGACTACACATGTAAATTAAATAGTTTAAAGACCGTTTCAACAGAAAAAATAAAAATGGGTTTAAATAAAGTTTTTTTTTTTTTCAACAACTTATGAATGAATAAATAAAATTGTAAAAAAACTATTAGGATCTTTTTAGATTTCCGCGGCCATTTTTATGAAAAACACTTTAATTTCCGGGTTGAGACCGCGTCAGCAGTTTGCCAAAAAACTGACGTTTCGCCCATGTTGCGATGAGCCTCTACAGAGTGCTTTTTTGGCTTTCAAGGTATAACGATCCAGTAGAGGCAACATGGGCGAAACGACGGTTTTTAGGCAAACATCTGTCGCCGTCTCAACCCGGAAACTTATGTGTTTTTCAAACTATAGCGGAGTTGTTGTCACTAATCTACCCCTGGCTTATAATTATAACAAAAAAATTCTACTCTAACAACCAATTACTTTCATTTGGAAACTTTCACGTGAAAAATATATTTTAGAGTGATTCTATGAGTTTGGTTTAATTAAAAAAATTAATGTCATTACTTTTTATCGGCGAACGACAAAACTAGTAGATGTTACACCAAAATTATAATTCCAGTACTTATAATCATATGTAGAATTAAGGTAAACTAAACGGTTATTGGATATTTGTAGAGGGAATGGCTATAAAGCAAAGTCCACGGCTATCTGTAGATATATATTGTGGCTCGCTTGATGGCTTGGTTAGTGTGGGTAGAGAATAGCTAAGTGGTTAGCGCACTGAACTCCTACGCAGAGGACCCGGGTTCGAGTCCAGCTGTGCAGCCCTTAGATTTTTTTCTTCCTAGGAGGCCTTCACAACTCACTGTCCGGTGATGGACAGTGTTGTCTGTAACGAGAGAACACTGTCCGGAGGCTGGCAGTGCACTGAGAAGGCTCCGGGTGCCAATGACCATAGATGTTGACGTGCCTTAAATTAAAAAAAAAAAAAAAAAAAAAAAGTAATTGTGTTTGTATATGGAATGTAGCCGCCTGTGAAGTTTACAATGGGTAAGTGTTTTGTACCTTTGTAAATCGATGCTGAATTAAAACTCTGTCTATGGGTTCACTACACTTAAATAAATGGACGCATCAACTTTAGCAGCTGAGACGGTATTCCTGTGTATGTGTTTGTTGCTGTAAATGTAAGTATTGTTTACATTATTAAACTGGAATACCGAAAGGAATGGCAAGATTCCTGAAAAAGTGGCTAGTCCATCTCCTCTTATCGGATGAGTAACGGAATATCAAGTTTGGGCTTCCTGTTTTTGAGCTATTTGGTTTAATAAACACAAATCACACTGCCTGATACATATACACAGAGACAGACCAACTTCGCAAAAAACTAATAAAAAAAAAAAAAAAACATTACTCAGGGTATCTGAAACAAAGTGAAACCTTCAATCACTAAAATTAGAAGTGAAGAGAATCACAGGGATTTGTCCATAGAATTGTAATCATTGTGAAAGCCGTGTGAATATTTCGCAAAATAAATTTTTTCAAAAAATTATAAGGGGTGATGAAATACTGACTTCATTATTTATTTACTTTTGAACAATGTGTCCATTCTTCAAGGAAAACGCCACTCCCGTTAAATTTTATTACATCATCTAACGGCCAGTACGGTTTTAAATCTGTGATTAATCTCAAACAGCAACTATTTTTTTCTATTTGACAATATAAAAGTTTTAATTATCTTTAGAAATAGACCAGAATTTCCGCATCTTATTAGCAATTATAATTTTCAATTAATTCCTTGTTATATTTTTAATTTAAATTGTATAATTAAGATTGCCAAATCCATATTAAGATAACAACTTTTTTTTTAGTCCTATTGCACTCTGTGTAATTTAGTTTTTACATGTTTTTCTATTTCTATAACCAGACGAGGTCATACTGATTTTTTTTTTTTTTTAAATAATGAGCATAATCAACTTTTTAGCTATTAATTAATTAATGTTTATTATTTCAATGTAATAAAATATGTAAATAATAATGAGGATCAAAGTTTAAATTGCATCAGACATTAACTTTGTACGATTATTTATACGATTATATTGACAGTTTTTTTTTTCAATTAAAGTAATTTTTCAAAAAATAAATGTTAAAACAATTAACAAAGTGCTTACCAGTTTCAGTAAGCTGAATATTTACTGTTGAAGTGAATCCTTACATAAGAGAAAATAGATAAGCCACTTTTTCAGAGATGATAACGCCTTAGCATGAATGAAAAATTAAAAAAAAAAAAAAAAATCAGTTAAAGAACTTCCGGTTAATCAATTTGACCGGAACCCTAGCAGAATCTGAATATGTAATAAATGAAAAATCGCAATAAGCTCAAACTTGGATACAGTTTTAGGTACTACCATCGTATCTGACAAGAAGGTTTCCGGTAAAATCCATCAACCGGAAGTGCGACATTACTGAATGCCTTTTTTCCCCCAATTTTTTCGCAAACAACTCAAACGATTTTCTTTAAGCTTCGCACACTATCGCAACACACAAAAATACTGTATGTTTCTACCATCTATATAATGTTAATATATACTAGATCCATTGGAAGAAACCAGATTTTACGAAAATCGGGTTAGCCGGAACTGCGACTTTATAGGATAGGTTTTTGGAATTTCCTCGAATTTCCTCATTAATTATAATTTAAAAGGTTATTCTGGAAAAACTGATTTTATGTTGTGGGCAACAATTAGGCTAAAATTAAAAACTGCTACTACAATCTTTAGTTGCTTCAGAGGGCGCTCTCATACAGTAATTTAAACTGAAAGAAAGTCGTGTGATTACTCCATACTAATTTCTATTTGTATAAAGAAACTTTGAAATAGTGATGCCCAAACTACTCGTACTTCTGTAACCATGGTTATTCGTCATTTTTGGAGATAATAGAAAAAGTTGAATTGAAATGTTTCAAGATTTTCTTTTGTAAGCATTAAAGACACTGAAGAAAAACGAAACAAAAAAAAATAACTGATTGACGACAAGTTTTCCTTTCTCATCTACTGAAAAACTAATCAAGTCTTTTTTCTTGTTTGTTTCTTTATTTTCCTGTAAAGAAATGTAAGATGGCCTAGTAGTTAGAGAGTATCAGACAGCAAAGTGGATGATGGGTAGAAAAAAACAGGCAGTAGACAGAGTGAGGTAGTTTTGTTAAGAAAGGATGGGTGTATATATATCGACAGAGAGAGAAGCAGTATAGTAGTTGTGCGTACCAGTTCACAGACTGTCACTGGGCCAGCCCAGTCACGCATTTCGGGCTTTTTACCACCCATACCACCACCCTCCTCCTCCCGTGCCATCCCAGATATACTAATCTATATGGCTGTCACAACGCACTGCCTCTAACTATCGCACGCATTACGCACACAAAAATACATACACGCACATTATCTTCTATCTTTCTGTTTCTCTAAAGACTAGGTTGGCTTATGTATGGTCTTCAGACCTAAGGAAGAACGGCTCATAGTTCTGTGACTCGCTATTTCCCATCGGAAAATTATTTGAACCTAGCTCTTTATAAGCACTCCAAAAATATATATTTATAAATTTTACTTTCGCATGATCTAAAACTAGATCTTTTATTAGATAGATGAAAATAAGTTATTATTAGTCATAATCGGTGAATATTAAAGCGATTGGAATTCCCTACCCACACTTTTAAATAAAAAACTCTGGTTTGAAACACTACGTATTTTACTCATTTGTCCATAGCATAAATTTAGAGGTAGTGTAGAGACAAGTACCAACCTACTAATATCCAGGCAGATATATATCGCAGAACTATCTACAATCAATTTATTTTTTATTTTGTTTTTGGAAAAATGTTTCAAATAATAGTGATATGTTTATATCTATGCAGTTGGCATTCCAAGTTTAACAGAAATCGTTCTAGTCGTTTTCAAGAAAATTCAGAATAACTCCAAAACAATTCTATAAAGTTGCACTTAGTCAAGGACTCCCGAGGGCCGAGGAGTAGATATTCCGAGCCTATGGACAAGTTTCCCAGCATCTTCCAGGCGAAAATTTACGCAATTGGGAGGTGTGTCCGGTTTAATCTTGTAATGTGATTGGTGATGTTTGATGTGTGTAGGTTGTAGTAAGTAGCACGAGCGATTTTGTATAAAGGGCTTGTAATTATGTTTGAGATAGAAGTAATAAGAATATAATCAAGAAAGCACCACTGATTATAAAATAAATATATTTTCTAACTGAATTTAAATAGCTTTATAGTATCACAGCGATTAAGTATAAATCAATTAATTAATCTAGATTAGATGCTAAACTCTTATGTTTTAACTTATAACTGGCACTGATTTGAAGAGGGCGATTCCTGAAGTGTTCTAGCTTTGGAAGTAGAATTACGACTGTATGGTTTGAAGGCTGAGTTAAGACTGTACTCTTTACTCTTTTAAAGCTGATGGCTCTCTTCTTTGGAATTGCTCTCTCTCTCGCGGGGGAATTCTCTTATACAAAAGAGTTACCCTAACGGGATTTAGTGCCTTTGTTTTCTTAATAGCAATGACCAGATTTAATATACCTGGTTCTAAAATACACACTTTTTGAAGGTAATTTTACAGCACTAAAATAATTATAAAATATTAACAAAAATACAATTTTGGATACTATAAAATATTCAGAAACTTTAAACTATTATTTTCGATTTTGTCCTTCCACTACAATCTCAATAGTAAATATCAGAAAACTGAAATTCTATCCGATAGCCAGACCGCCATTAAATCACTGAGCTCGTATGTGATCAGCTCAAAAGGCAGGACCATACTCGGCTTGGGTGCAGCTCAAAAGGCTTGGGTGTCCGGGCATGTTGGCGTGGAAGGAAATGACATGGCCGACACCCTGGCAAGGAAAAGCGCTGCATTTCCCTTTTTGGGGCCTGGACCCTTTAGTGGAACAAGTGACCAAAGAGTCTTTTCGGGAAGAACTTAGAAATGAGGAAAAAGTGAATAGCTCTGGAAAATGCTCCCAGGACTGAGGCAAGTTAAGTCCAGCCCGCAAGTGGTATCTGTTGCATGCAGTTACTTGGGGAGTAGTGATCCCACGGGTTACTCCATGCACTTCATCTGAACAGAGCAATAAACTACATACACTCTACCTTTACAGACAAGGATATACACAGTACACAAACTATGGTCTCCGTCCCTAATTAATTGGCGAAAGCCAAGGGAGAAGAAAGGGATTAGCTCAGTAGTAGCGCGCTGGACTATCAACGCGGAGGTCCCGGGTTCGAACCAGTATGCTGCCCTTAGATTTTTTCTTCCTAGGAACCGCTACAAAACTCACTGTCCGGTGATGGGCAGTGTTGATGTAGCTAGGTAGCTAGAGAACGCTGCTTGGACGCCGGCTGTGCATTGGAGAAGGCTCCGGGGGCCACAACAGATCTTTCAGGTCGCAGTGCAATAATCCCCCACAACAATCTACAATCTAAATCCTGTCTGGGTGGTTATAACCCGAAAAGATCTGAAGTGTGCATCAGTTTAAATAGGCTTCGTATGCTGACGGGTTTCCTCACGGACATTGTAGAATGAAGGGACATATGCAGAAGCTAGGCCTAGGTCCACGATAACACCTGCAGATTCAGTGGGGAGATGGAGCTCTAATGAATTTCCTTACGAGCTGCGACGCTATCATCCAGAGAAGATTTGGAAGCCTGAGTAGTAACTAGGCGTTGGAGGAAGATATACCCTTCCCAGAACCTTTCCAGATCCTGAGATTCCTCAGGGGTGCTGGAGGTGAGTAGTTTATGCCTTGGCATCAAGGGGTAGCACAATGGACATTTTTTACATGAATGCGGTGCTTTCTGTTGCAGCTGTAAGAAAGTAAATAAATTTCTATATACACTTCTTGGTAGTATTTTAAGAATAGTAAGGTAAAAAGTTCACCTGATAGGGCTATATATAAACAGAAGTATAAAATGACAGTTTCTATCTAGAATGGCCTATTTCCGTGTTCTAGCAGAGGCAATATTAGATCACTTCCTATATAATAAAAACTTCTCCCCCCCCCCAGCTCCCTACAGCTACAAAACAAATCAATATCCAACTAAATAAACAGTTTTACTAACTCTATTATTAGAATAAATGTTTATAAATATATACAAAACTTCCAAAATAATACGCATATTATTTAATATCAATATTTTGTTACTTGACTATTTTAAGAGGAAGTATCGTAATCAAGTCAAATTTTCGCAATTTAGTTTTTCAACGGAAAACCTACATGTTTGAGAAATTCAGAATATGAAAAACTCAGGTGTGGAGGACTTACACGAACTTTCTCTTATGCTGTTAATTATAAAATGACAAATTTCCGTTCAAGTTTCAAATTTTACTCATTATTTCTATTTAAATTAGAAGTGATTTCGTTTTAGTCCATACGAGAGCGCCAATAACATCACAAATTCGAGCTAACATCACAAGTTCGAGCTAACATCAATTTTTTCGGAAAAACGTGATTGCTTATCTGTGCAGTTAGTATGCTAAGTTTACGAGGATTTCATTGTATTCGTTTTCGTGAAAATTTAAAAAAAAAAGCTATTCTGTAAAGTCGGACTTCCGGTTAACCGATTTGCTTCACATTTGCAATTTTACCAAATATTCTATTGCATATCAATATTTATGTAAATGATATACGCATAAATTGTACTGAAGTGGTACTTTTAGGATAGCTGAACGTTAGTTTTTTTCCTAGAAATGGCTGAAAGTAAAAAACCATATTTAATAAAGTCGTAGTATCACCGGTTGATGGATTTTGGCCGAAACCTTCATCTTAGATGCGGTGGTAGTGTTTACACGGAATACCAAGTTTGAGATGGGCATGCTTTTTCGTTTTTGAAAAAAATTTTGTGTTCAGATAGAAGCGCTCTTCATTTCCCTACCTGCTTGAGTTAGGAATTTCATACGCCCCCCCCCCCACTGTCGGAAGGTTTCTTTTTCCGCCTCCAAAAAGGAGTTTTCACTGAAAATATACATATGTTTCTTTGAGATTCCTTAAGATCTAAAAATATGTTTTTTAGTGTGAGTGGTCTGTAATATATAATTACATGAACTTGTTTCAGTTAAATGTGATTAGCTATTTATGTGTGTAAAAAATTCGCACAATCGAAGTTTAAAGAAAATCATTGTGAGCCTTTTTCGAGAAAATTGAGAAAAACTGGGGGAAAAAAAAACCACTTCAATAAAGTCGCCGTTCCGGTTGATGGATTTTGTCCGAAACCTTCCAGTTTGAGTTTCCTGCGATAAATATATATATATATATAGAGTGAGTGAGAGTGAGATTGAAAGAGAGAGAGAGAGACCAATGATTAAAAACATTTTTTCATTCTCAGGGGACCTCAAAACTTGTCTTTCCTGTGGAAACGCAAATTCGAAAATTTGACACGATTGCAATACTTCCTCTTAAGCTATGAGTAAGAGAAAGTAAAGAAGGACGTATTGGAAGAATAGAAAAAAAAGGCTCTTATGGTCCACGAATTTAGAAAGAATGGCCCTAGGGAAGGTTTCCAAAAGATATCTACGATTGGCAAGTAGAAGGAAGAAAAGGCCGGGGAAGAATCCTGCAGGATTTGGCAGGATAAAATAGAAGTCAGCTAGGTAGACTACGGCCTTCAGGAAGATATAACAAAGGAAAGGACAGTCTGGATAGGAAGTCCTATCGAAGATATATAGGACAGCAAACCCACAGAAGAGTGGAACTTCTTAAATAAAAAAATGATCTTCAATTATTATCATCGCGAGAGTCTAAATTAAACAAAATGACTATTTTGAGGAAAGCGTAATCATCCCCTCCCCCTACACTTTTTTAAATGAATTTTCTCGGGAAAAAATTGCAAGCTATGGAAATTGCTGTATCCATAGTTACTATACCAAACCCAGAAAATTGCAGTAAACTGAAAAGAAAAAAAAACACGGGTCAGTAAAAACGCACTTCCGGTCACTACAAACTAGGAATTTGTCACCATATTTAATTCTAATTAATATTATTTAGTTGTTATGGTTGGTTCCGCAAAGCTGGAAGCATCAGATATATTTTCCGTAATAGCCTTTTCCGGCGTTCGCCCATCATCAGGATGATTTGGTCAAAACATGTGACAACTTAGACTTGCATAGAGCAATTTAGTTGATACACTCGTAGAATGTGTTGATATAATAGTAGATACAGCTCTGCGCAAGTCTATGTTATCACACTGTTTTGCCAAATACATCCTGATGATGGGCGAACGCCCGAAACCGGTCTATGACCACAAAAAGAAACAGGCTATAACGGAAAAGATCTCTGATAATATTATTCAGATGATAGAATTGTATAATAAACTACAATAGCCACTTCAGAGGAAAACATAAACCCCATTTCTCCAACAAAAGCCCCTTTTAAATGATTTATTTTCATGGTGTAAAGTTTTCAAACAAAAGTTGCAGCCCTTCATATGTGTAGTTGATACAATAAATTAAAAAAAAAAAAATTCTTTAGACCCGTTTTCTAGAAATTCAGTACTTCCGGTTAAGGAATTTTGATAGATAATAACATCCTATCGGACTCATGGTGATATCCTAAAGGAATGTCAAGATTAAACTTTCTGCGATTTTTCGTTTAAAAAAAAAACACACACACACAGACCATTTTCTTAAAAAAAAAAAAAACTCAGGGGACATCAAAACGTGTAAATATGGTGAAACTCGGTATAGAAAATTTGACGCGTTCACAATAAGTCCTGTTACTGTAGTATATTCACAGTTCAGGACTTATAATAATAATAATAAAAAAAAGTTACATTTTATAAACAAAAAGCTAAAGATTATAATACGATATAAAATGCCCTATAGAATAGTTTATGCGAATTGCTTGGGTTTAGCTCACCCTCGGGGCAAACTCTAGATTTCCAATACAAACCGTTCACTTTTACGATTCACACTAGTAAGTACACTAATTTTGATTGCCATCATTTTATAATATTTAATTTTTATTGTCAACATATAAGACAATATTGAAGTGTAAAGTTTTATTCAGTTAAATATATAAATAATCAGTTAAATATATATATATATATATATTATCAATACATCAAATACAATTCCATCAAACTGTAACTCAATCTGTTATTATATAATTTTATCAACGTCCTCTGATATATTTAACTGACCTACACCTACTCAAATCTAAAGATAGAAGCAATAAAAAAAAATCTGTTAAAGTGTTTTGTTTTCACAACTATTGTAGAGGTTCGTTACTAAATTTTTTCGATTCAAAAAATCCATTGGTTGATTGGTATCACTAAAGTCTTTAATTCTGATTATTTATATTAAAGAAATTTATTATTTAGTTACATACTGTTAAGTGTAAAAGAATATTATAAAAATTTGATAATGCCAATTGCTGCATATTGGCGTTATAAAGAATGAAGACACGAAATCTCCAGAGAACTCGAAGAAAGATTTTTATTAAACAGATGGAACAGTGTTCCTAACAACTGCTTCAACACAAACCGAGACGATGTGATAAAGGATAAGAACAGAAATGATACGAAGAGTTGAAGGAAATCGATGATGAAAATGATTTCTCCATAAGAATGTAGAAATTGACAAATAATTGTAGAACTTCATAATTGCAAGATTAATGATGTGTATAAGTGTTGAATATTTTAGACTGGGGAGAGAGGTATGGATGTATAAATTATTCGGGGCATTTGTTTGTGGAAGAAAAAAAAATGCAAATAAAATGCAAATGTTTTGTTAAATGGGGTGAAGTTGTTTTGCGCATACGCACACCATTTTTCTAACTAAAAATTGCTTTTTTGGACTAAGTGGAATTCCGGTAAAAACTCGATACAAAAAAATAGGATAAAAAATAAAATTTGGTACCTAATATATTTATATGTATAAAAATACACCAGATGCTAGAAAAAAAATTACATCTATTTATAAAGGAAAGTATGTCACCATTTCTTTCCTGGAGTTAGTGACCTGACCTGTTTCTTTGCACTTAGAACTTGAAAGCAGCGGCCGAACCTTTATAACCATGAGTCTGGTTCCTTGATCCGTAAATTGTTTGTTATTGTGGCGTTGTATCCTATTTTGTAAGTTTTCTACGTCTACATAGAAACTGAGATCTGATTTCAACATCACAGATGAGTACAATAAATAGTACTTCAATTGACCTAATACATAATAGTGTAGTTAAACGATTATCGTCCAGTTTAGTTTTTGAAAAAAAAAAAACAACTAAATGTAAATAAAAACTGAAAAAACCCCTCATTAGGTCGAAACGTACTATTTATTCTCTTTAGTGCTTAGCGTACTGGACTCTCACGCGGAGGACCCGGGTTCGAGTACAGCTGTGCTACCCTTAAATTTTTTCTTCTTAGGAGCCTCGACAGCTATTACGAGAGAATACTATTCGGAGGCCGGCAGTGCACTGAGAAGGCTCTGGGCGCCAATTAACCATAGATGTTGACGCGCCTTAAATTACGAGAAAAGAAAAGTACCTCGTACAAAAAAAAAAAAAAAAAAAAAAAAAGCAGGCATATTAATTGATTAGTATTGAAATAACACTTCATTGTAAAATTACAAACTTACTTAACAGAAAAACAGAAAATATTCTGGATAAATTGAATACAGGTGATAAGTTACGACAATAATGTACATAATTGTTCAATTATTGTGTACTTTTGTAAGCTTATGCACATTTTATTTGTTTACTATATACGAGGCGCAGAACTTTATGCGTTTGCGTCTGATGTGTTTGCCTTGAGCTGGCCCTGATCTGGTAATAGCAAGAAAAAAGGCAGCACTGTCTGTTTGTTTTTCAGGAGCTCAAAAGAGCCGCCAAATAAAATGGAATTGCCACTTGTTAAGTGTCTATTGCTAAGGCAGATAAAAAAGAAGAAATAGGCTGATGATAGACCATACATTCCAATGAGTAGTGATTTCAAATATCTAGGCACAATGGTCATCAGCAAAAACATGGTTTATTTGTTGAAATGAAGGCAAGAATCAGGCAATATGTCACGGTATGCCAAAAAGAAAATCTAAGACGAAAAACATGCACGAATGTAAAGCTAAAAGAATCTCTCTTCTCTTCCACGGCGAACACATTTTAGTACAGTACACATCATAGAAATTCTTAGGCATATGGAAAGAACGCCGGAAGACAGAATTCCTAGAAAAACTATAGATGACAGCAAGGTGATAAAGCAAAAGCCGAGGAAGACTTAGGTTTATGTGGATTGAAGCCGTAGATGATCAAGGAAAAATTTTAGAGGAAGAACTAGTTCAAAGGTAAAGGAAAGAGAGGAATGGCCCAAGACCATTCCTAAGGTCGGGTCTCAAGCAGTGAATAAGTTAAGACTCGCGTTATATCCTGAATTGTGTCTATGGTCTTCAGCTTAAGTAAAATCCCTCAGAAATAAGTAAAGTTAATTTTAAGGCAAGAAATTGTAAAACTCAAAGGAGAATTCAACATGAAAATCATATCACTTAAGGGTTTCAAATTATGTCTTGATAATACTGCATAATTTCCAATTTTGTATCAATGTTGTATTTTTGGAATTACATAAATTGGCTATTATAAAGTATAAAAGAAAGATAAAGATATTTCAATATCGTCGTCAGTTTCATATCTCAAAAAATGGAATTCTTCCAGTTACGCTACTAGAAAAAATAAAAAACATATTTAAGATAACCTAGAAGTCAAATAATGACTTTGTTTTGACCTCTGCTAAATTAATTATCAGAATTGTGCAGTCTAATACAAATATAATATAAAATGGTTGAAAAATCCTCAAAGAATAATTTATTGTAAAATTAATTTCTATTCCAAAGAATGAAAAAAATTAATAAAATAATATTTCTACTGACTTACAATTATCATCTTAACACCTTTTATTGGGAAAGCACTAATTGGCTAGTTCTCACGCGTTGGTCTAGTGGCTAGCGCACTAGCCTTTCGTGCGAGAATTCAGGGTTCGATTCCCGTGAGGGCAAAGTCGGTGTTGACCCAGCATCGTGATGAAAAGTGGGAAGCTACACTTAATAGCGCCCTAGGTAGCGAAGGCCGGAACGAAACGGCGAGGGAACTGCGGCGTGCTTACCATACGCCCCCTATACAAATCGCCGTCTGGCAAGCCTTGGCCCTTCATGGACTGTTGCGCCACAGTGTTTTTAATTGACTGTTTCAAGGTTGTCGGAGAAAGTATCAGCTTAATAATATCTGCTCCGACCTCCGAAATATGAGATTTTAATCGTTATCTTGTTCGGTAGGCACATTTTTGGAATATTAAATTATTTCACATTTAGTTTTAACTCATTTCCTTCCACCTAATCTATATATCCGGCCTACAAAATAGGTTCATTCTTAACCAGTATGTCGTAAGTATGACGTAATCGCATAGGACCCTGTTTGCAACGTCAACGCTACTACATTCTACTACAATCATCACGCTACCAACCAACCATCATTATGGTTAGGTCAGTCTCTACTCGCCCAGTACACTCTTCTCTCACTCAGTAAAATCGTAAAAATATTAATTGTGAATTTAGTGCCAGTTCATGCATTCATTCATTTCATCACCGCCATAATCCTGCTGCCATTATATTAGGCTAGGATACTCTGAAGAAGTGGTACCTAATCCTGGCTAATCCATTTCTTCCTGCAGAGATAGTGTATATGTACATTTTAATGATGTTAAACTTTGTCATAAGTAAAATATTAAGATGCGTGCGAATACAATCTTTACTTCCTCGTAAAAACCATTATTGCAGACGGTAGATACAGTTTACATTCATTTAACCGTGTAATAGAAGAACAAGTGTTATCGTATATGTTATTGATATACTCAGTCAAACTATAAATTATAAAAGAACAGCCACTGCCTTCTTATCGTGCAAGGAGATATGCGTTCGATTGTAAGACAGAAGTATGGGAGAATGCGTGGTGAAAGCTGAAGTAGTATGTCATTCATCACGTTGAAGTTGAAACGGTTAAATCTAAATATGCGTGTCTTATAATTCGATATATTTTATAGTACAAAGTAAATTAATATTTGTTGTATTAAGAACAATATATAAATAACCAAAAAAAAATAATACAAATATTGATATATGATATAAACAAGAAATATATAAATAAAATAACTTTTATTTGTTTACGTAAATCCATAATATTTACAATTTATTAAAAATAAAGAATTGCCCCTCCTTATTTTCTATGAATTAATTAATATAACTTTTATTGACAAATTCATTGATAAATTTGTTTATTGTTTTATTTCACAAGTTATTAGCGAATCACTTTGTAGTTTGTTTAAGAAATTTATTAGCCCAGGCGCTATAAAATATAGACGTCATCCTTCTCCGCGACACCCTGTCTCAAGCTATCCTTGCATGTGTAACATCTCCGCAGATCTACTTCATCTATTGGTCCCCCCAGTTTCTTTATACTTGGAATGCTCACTACGCAGGTACATTTCTATAACTTTCATTTCAAAGATTTTTCTAGAAAAAACTGATTTTCGGTGGGAAAACCTGTCAGGCAGGTTAAAATTTAAACTTGCCGCCACAGAATGCATGCTTTGAGGTTTTAAACGATATTAATTTATATTTAATTTACATTAAGAACGTGTTGAGAGAGATGTGGTGGCATTTGTAAAAGAATTTTTAATAGGGCACGGTAGGATATTTTCAATACATCATGCAAATGATCTGTATTTTAATCGGGGAAAGAAGAAAATTTGGTTCCACAGGCTAGAATTTAGCAAGAGTGCATGCAGCATGCATTTTTTTTTTTTGAACATATATATTTTACAAATGCCACCACGAAATCTCTCTCAACATATTCTTAATATAATTACATAACTCATAAATTAATATCATTTAAAATAAGCATGATAAATAATAACGCATACATTTGATTTCCTCTATTATTTATTTCAATATTACCTCCAATTTGGAGTTTGTTGCCAACCATCTTACATATCAATTTACATACATATTTTCTTGCATTAACCATGCTTGTATTTCACATTTATTTATTATTTGTACAAGCTTTTGGCTGTCCATAAACTTTGCATTGCCTTTCTTTAAAATTTATCTATTCTTATTAGTACAGTTTACTCCTGAAATAACTTATCCCCCCCCTAATAAAAATGACTTGATAAAATACTGGCATGCTTAACAACACTATTAAAATGTAGTAACAAAGTATTCTATAAAACATGCTATTTATTCTACACCATTTTCTAATGTCTAATCCATAATTTATAATAATTCCACTTTGTCATAAAACACTACACATAGTAACAAAACCTTATAACTTATATGCAACCAACAAAGCCACATATATTATACAACCAACAAGTGTGAGTGTAACAGAAACATTACGTTCAAGTGAACTCTCTACACAAACTTGGTGAATTTGCTCTGACGATGGATGAAAATCCGAAACTGGTCAGGAACGAAATCAATATGCATGCTACGACGGATAAAATACCAGATGTAAATTGTATGTTATAAATTACAGTTAATGAAAATCGTGTGAGTGTAAATAAATTGTATGGTATAAATTACAGTTAATGAAAATCGTGTGAGTGCAAATTGTACGTTATGAATTACAGTTAATGAAAATCGTGTGAGTGTAAATAAATTGTATGTTATAAATTACAGTTAATGAAAATTGTGTGAGTGTAAATTGTATGTTATAAATTACAGTTAATGAAAATCGCGTGAGTGTAAATTGTATGTTATAAATTACAGTTAATGAAAATGTGTGAGTGTAAATTGTATGCTATCAATTACAGTTAATGTAAATTGTGTGAGTGTAAATTGTATGCTATCAATTACAGTTAATGTAAATCGTGTGAGTGTAAAATGTATGTTATAAATTACAGTTAATGAAAATCGTGGGAGTGTAAAATGTATGTTATAAATTACAGTTAATGAAAATTGTATGAGTGTAAATTGTATGTTATAAATTGTATGTTAATGAAAATCGTGTGAGTGTAAAATGTATGTTATAAATTACAGTTAATGAAAATAGTTTGAGTGTTTCATATTAGATTGTTTCATTTGTATTATATTTACTTTATTTCTCCCAATTTTGTTAAATCTTTGGTATTAAAGTGCATAAATATTTTATGTATTGCACATGCATAAATTATAATTATTATCCGTTTAGCATATCTGTCTAATCATGCCTTTTATTGTTTTTGAATAATGCATATTGATTATAGAAGATAATAACTGTCCCTATCTAAATTGTTCAACTTTTACTTGCAGATAAGAATTCAGAAGGAGAATGAAAGAAAAAACAAATATATATAAATACATGAATCAAAATGTAATTAGGTCATCTAATAATTTGACCTCTCTAGCGTATTATAAGAATTATTGTTCCATACAATTTATTTTTTAAGTTTAAGACGAAGTCCTGTACTATGATAATATCTTTTTGGATTTTTTTCATTTATTTGCGCGAGCGGGGAGCTTATACACTAACACCCTGCTGGTGCTTTATCGAAAATATCACAAAAAAAAAATCGATTTAGTAACTAGATACTTCCGGTTGATCGCTTTTGACCAAAAGCTTATTGTCGTCGAACATTTTGGTGCGAAATACTTAAACGAAACATCTAGTTTTTATATTTTCCATTTTTTGGTCTATATTATTACAGCTGGTAAGAGAGGCAGTATTTCGACTGCCACAAAATCAAATATCGACTGTCAAATTTCCGATATCGTGTTTTCACGGGAAATGCATGTTTTGAGGTCCCCTTGAGTCGCAAAAAGTTGTTTTTAGAAATTGAAAAATCGCAGAAAGTTCACACTTCATATTTAGTTTTAAGAGCTACCCTGGGGTACCAGTCAACAAGGTTTTCTACAAAATCAGTGAACCGGAAATAACACATTACTGAATGGATTTTTCAGTGTTTTGCGATATTCTTTAAACTTGGAATGTTAAGCTACAACTTTTACTTGAAACGTTTTTCCAGTGTAAATTCATTCAAGGGGACTTTTGAGAGGAATAATGGGGTTAATATTTTCCTTTAATGTCGCAACAGCTTATTATTATACAATTCCGTCAACTAAATAAATATTAATTAGAATTAAATATATTTCCAAAATTTCCAGTTGGAAGAAAATCGATTGATCGGAAGGGCGTTTTTACTTTTACAGTTTTTTTTTTTTTGCGATTTTCTCCATAAACATACCGACGGATTTAATTAAATCTGTTACAACTATAAAAATGCAAGAGACCTATCACTTTTGTTGGATTTTATTTTCCAAGAAAGTTCATTTAAAGAAGTTTGTGGTGGGGGGAATAGGAGGAGGTTCTGCTCTCCTCAAAAAAAAAAAATTATATTATTAAGTTTGAATTCCCCCAATTGATATAAAATTGAAGACAAATTTAATAAAAATTATAAGTTTGTAGAAAATTTATCGATTTTTTTTTTTGTGTTTAAATATCAATCAATATTTTATTTATTTGCACTAAAGTACATCATGGCAAAATGAGTTTGTATGTGCGTACATAATGGCATACAAACTATCAGGCATAACACAAACAATTAATAAATAAACTTTAACCTGCTTTACAATATAGAAAGAAAAATAACAAAACAAAAAACAGAATACTCTTAGTTCTTATTACAATGTGAGATAATAAAATTAAAAATAAAATTCATTTAAACAAAAAATATTTAAAAAAAATTTATGTTTTTTTCTTTTCCTCTTTTATTAATATTATTATTAAATAAAAATAAATGAAATGTAAAAATAAAAACTAAAGTATGAATAATATGAACAATATAAAATTAATAATAATTAGATCTAATTTTTAAGCTATTAATGACAAAAAGAAAAATATCATTAATCTTTGCCAAGTTATAAACATTTAAAATCTCTTCAATAAAATCTTGATACGAATTATTACATTTGCTATATTTATATAAAAATTGAAATTATAAGAAGAAAGAAAGAGTGGGGCATTCGAATAGAAAGTGATTTAAATCATCGAATTGCTGGGTAGTTACATAATTCACATAATTTATCTGGAAAAAATGTATATCTTTCAGCTTTCACTATTATTCGAGGATACTTTTTCGAGGCCAGGCGTATCTGAGCCAACACTCGTATCTTCTCAATGTTACAATTAACTAGTAAATAATTATCTGAACAACCAAGAGGACATATTAATCTATAATGGTCTATAATAGGAGGAGTTTAGGACAGAATGAATATCTAAACTGAGTAAATTATTTCTTAATGCTTCAAGTATATCATCTCTGTTAATACATAATCGTGGACAAGCTTTGATTGAGCACATGATCATAACCAACACTTTTGAGGTAGCTTTTCAAATGAGAAAACCAGTTAGAAGGTGTTTTTACTGAGTGACTGTCCAAAGAAGTTAATCTGACAAGACATAATTTTGGTAGTCTGAAGTCGTCCATATTTAACAAATGTATCCAAAAACCCAACATTCGTTAAACAATATTTTGTATTTAGTATGTGTCAGCCTAGTTTGAAGAAACTTTGTCGATTATAATTCTGTAAACTACAATAATTAAGGAAGTCATGTGAGTGTTTCACACCAGAATTTTTTATTTTCTCTTACTCTAGGGAACTCAAAGCAGGTACGAGTATTTCCGGGAAAAAAATACAAATCTGTTTACGATTGCAATACTTCCTCTTACAGCCAATTTACACTAAAACTATGTTCTTTTTTTTAAAGTGCCCTAGTGACATCCTCTTGGATGCAGACACTTGAACCCGGGACTTCCGGTTATGCATTATATACTAGTGAGAATTAAAGGAACTAGTGTTTACGCAAAATTTCCGAATTTCAAGAAAATCTGCCCTTCAAAACTATAAGAACTGCAGTAAAATAAAGTTATGTGTAAATGTTTCAAAACCAGATTTCCCCTCCCCCGGATTTCTCCACTTCAATTTCTTTAATGAGCAACGAATATGTTAATAAATAAAATTTAAATTGCATTTTGTTTTGCAGCCTTAAAAGTTCATTGCCCTTCCTAACCAGTTTAGTTTTTAAATTACTGCATTGAGAGTAATTTATTAGTTGTTTTTTTTATATTCATTTTAAGATAACATTTTTTTAATATTACATTTGTTTTCTTCATTTTCTTCTGAAACGGTTTTGATAAGGAATAAGACCTTGAAATAATCCGATAATTTGCAAATATTTATATCTATAATATTACAAGTGACTTTGGAAATTTTTTGTTTTTAATTTGTTTTTCATCCATACACTAATAATATAAATAACAGAAATTAGTGACATTATTGTTTAATAAACAAACGATCATTCTGAAAATATATTTCGCGTTGAATGAACAAAGAAAATTCCCCACAAAGTTAATGTCCTTGTGATAAAAAAAAAATGAATACAAGAAGTAAAATATAATTTTGTAAATTACGAGTATCTGCGATCTTCTAGATATAATTAACTATAATGCAATGAATTTTCCTTGAAAGTAGTGTTTTGAATTTTCCTTTTTCTTAGTTCCCGATCGATTTAAAGACCAATCGCTAAGCTATCTAAAATGCCTCTAGGACACTCTGATACTTTACTTTGTTTATAGATACTTTACGTATAACGTCAAATCCATAGCAATCTGAAAAAGTTTGTTGGGTGTCTTTGTATGTTTTGTACACTAAATGTACAAAGTATGCATTGCAACTTAGTTGCGAAACCAGTGGGCGGAGTTAAATGTCCCCAATGGTTATTTACTATGATCAGGCGTTATAATACTCTGTGTGACGTGGCAAAGTAAGCCAGCAGCCAGGAAACACCCGAGAGCAATCGCTATAACAATAATTGCAAATATCACTGACTGCCAGCAGTATTCGACTGACAACAATTTATTTTTCAAAGATGATTGGAGACTGGATTAAGTCTATATTCAGAACTCTGCGCTCTCAGTATGTATACTCCACAAAATAAATAATGAGTTGCACACTTACCATAGTTCACTTGGTAAGCTATGAACTTAATATTTAAGTGAACGGCTTGAACTATTGAATTTGAATAATAAACCGTGGAATCACGAAGTAATTGACATGTGACCCCTGTGCAGTTTTGAACAAAAAGAGGATACCTTACACTTTATTGGTATATGTATTGGGGATTGAGGGAATTAAGGGCAAGCAATTCAAAATACACATTTCAATTCAAAATAAAAAGCATTGCAAACACCGCTGTCATGCCAGCAGTATACGACTGACGTTTCCACAAGATGAAGAAGATTGATCAGGACTAATTGATATTAAGGAATTAAAATATAATGGAATTAAACGACAAAATTCCTAATATAATTAAATCAAATATAATTAAAATTAATATAAATAAAAAAAATATAAAAAAAATTAAATTTAATATAATTAAAACAAAGTTATAGTGTTAAGATATTAACTTCATTCTCAAATTAGATAATTGCAGGAGTTATTGGATAAACGCGCCGAAGATTACAAAAAAGCTTAAGGGACGCTAGCAAATTTTCGACCATCCGAGCAACGGGAGATGGAATCTTCCTCCACTTGGTACTCCAACAGGATAAAGACTTGGAAAACCAATCGGCCGCCAAACATACAGACTTTGAGCATATCCATATGTCGACAAAAGTGCATCGAACAGTTAGTCTCAGCTAATTCATTAACAACATCGAATTACATTCAAGCCAGAAGAAAAAGTCATTTACATATTACGTTGAACACTTATCATAGTTCACTTCAAGTGTAATTGAAAGAAATTTCTTTTAATAATAATTAACAGACTTTGTCTTTAATTAAATTTTCATTACCTGCTAATTCATATATGAATTATATCATTGAACACAAAACAGTTTTCATTGAAGAATGTTATTTATACACGTAACACAAACGCTATAATAACCAATGACATTAATTAGAAATTATATATTTTTTTTATATATAATTAAAAGTAATTAAATCAAATAATAATCAGACGAATAATTAGTTATAATTGCGCTTTTGAAATTTCCATATCACATAAATTATTAAAAAGTAGATAAGCTATTGGTACAGTTTTTGGAAGACCAAGGTCTTTTCAATGATAAATTAATTAGTTAGTATGTAATTAGTGGTCCATTAATGGTTTTTTATTTTTTTTAATGATTAGATTTTATTTCATCAAAAGCTTTTTTTTTTTTTCCTTTAAATATATTAATCATTGGGCAAATATTTATATTATTTAACGGTTACGTAAAATTTTTTTACTTTCTCTTATTGATTTCAGAAAGGGGAAGTACTGAGGAGATCATGTGAACATTTTTCGGAATTTGAATTTTGACCGGAAACACATAGTTTTTGACTTACCCTGAGTATATTGCAAAACAATTTTTTTAACGAATGTTCTGTGTGTATGTGTGTTTGTGTGTGTCTTGAATGAACAGAATATTTAACTTTGGAAGTCGGTGTGAGTATATCGGTTGTCATTCCGTCAAACGGAAGACCTTTTTTACTGAATACTTATTTCTTTAGTTTTTGGAACTTTTTTTTTGAATGCAAAATATAAGATCTGAAACAACACCATTATTTCATAATTATTAGTAATATAAAAAATTGCTCTATAACAAGATGGCGTCCAGTCTTTAGTAAATTATTATTAAATCTGTCCGCACGTGTATAGTGTTACCATTATAGATAACTAGTTAGTAAGGAGAACCATTAATATCAACATTGACAGTTCATTATTAAGGGCAAAAGGCAGCGCGAGCTAAGGTGCTAAGAAATCGACAGACATGTTTTTAGTTTGGTTCTAGTCATCGTCAGCAACTTGTATTGAGATTTTATAATTTATGTGATTACTATATATATATATATATTTACTTTATATATATATATATATATATATTATTTTTTTTTGTAAAATGTATTCAAATACATCTAAATCTTCGGAAGAACTGTGGAGTAAATCATCAAATTTTGATATTGTGGAAGGTACTATGTCTTCATTTTATTCTACATTACGCATATGTTATAATTACTTCTCTTAGTTCTGGTAAATAGTGGAAGTATTGCAAATTTTTGCAATATTCACTTCATATTTTTTTATTTTTTATTTTTTTTTTAATTTAAGGCGCGTCAACATCTATGGTCATTGGCGCCCGGGGCTTTCTTAATGTACTGCCGGCCTCTGGACAGTGTTTTCTCGTTACAGACAACCCTGTCCGGTGATGGACAGTGAGCTGTAGAGGTTCCTAGGAAGAAAAAAATCTAAGGGTAGCACAGCTGAACTCGAACCCGTGTCCTCCGCGTGGGAGTCCAGTACGCTAACCACTTCTTATTCTTCATTTTTCATTTTCACTTCATTTTTATTATTAATTATTCCATAGTAGTCAACAACTGACTACCAGTATTTCGTGTTTAAATATTACACCTATACTGAAAGAAATAAAAAGTAAATTTTCTCCAAAACGTAATTTAAGTTGCATAACTCGACTTATTGATGTTTCCATTTTCAAAGGAACGATAAATACAATGCCTTTTAAAGAATGGAAACAACATGTGACCTTGGTCAGGAATAGAGATCCCCTTCTTAACCTAGTTACGTCTTAAACAAAGCACTTCCAAAAACCAATGTATAAACTGTTTTTGCTAAGCATTTTCATTTGTTCAGCAACTTCTTTGCACAGGGTTATGCCCATGTAACAATTGAAAAAATTCAATTCAATTGAATCTAGATACATTAATATCTATCACTTTTATTTTTAACATTTTTCCCCAGAAAAAATTGGGAAAAAATATTTTGGGGGCGATTCTCGGGGAACATTCCCTCTAAAAGTACCACTTCAATATAAATATATAATTCTCCCACTCATACAATATTAATATATATTAGAAGCTAATTCCAAATTTGAAAGAAATAGGTTGACCTATAACTTTAGAAAGTAGGTTTTTTGAGTAATTTGAAATTTTCTCGAAAATGAGTGTAACGTTTTTTCCTTTAAATTTGAAAAGCTAAACTGTTAACTTTTATTTGAAAAATGTTTAAAACAAAAATTATTTAGGTATCTAATTGTGCGGATTTGTGACGTTAATATTTAATTTTTATTTGGGTTATTATCTGTACTCTTAGTACGTTCTTCTGGACTATAATGTAATCACTACTCTCGTTGGCTGAATTAGCGGGATGATACTTATCTCTCCACCACTTCTACATTAATTTAAGGACAAATGAGGAAAATTTGACATTTTGAATTAGTAGCAGTAAGGGTTTCACACCAGATTGGTTTATTACAAATCATGGTCAGTTGTCCCCTGAGACCGAAAAACTGCGAAAAAATGAATAATCGCGTTTTTGCAGTATAATATACAGTTTTACCATCTACATAATATTAATACACAATTAGAAGCATTGACAGAATTCCAAAATTTGAAGAAAATCAGTTAACCGGAAGTGTGATTTTACACCGGAAGTGTAGTTTTTTGGAATTTTCTCGTTAAACGGTTACAATTTTCTTTAAGCTGAGGAACGCTTGTTGGATAAACAGAAACTTATCACTTTTATTTGAAACATTTTTCTAAAAAAAATCATTCTAGAGGGGTATTGAAGATTTGTCAGTTAGTTTAAAATTAAATTCGCACAAGCTTTCCTAGATTTTACATAGAGCGTTCCACATAAGGCCATTCAGGTAAACAATTAAAACCCCCACCACCATTTTATGGCCAGCCCCTATTAAACATTGTATTGTGGCAATTTTAACGAATATTTCTTGATTAAATTGTATTAATTTAATTAAAGCTGTGTGAGTGTTCACACCAGATTTTTTTTCGTATTCAAGGGACCCCTTAACAGGCATTTCTGAGATAACTCAATTTGGAAAATCTGACACGATCTCAATACTTCCTCTTACTAGGAATTGGAGAAAGTCAAAATATTAAACAGAAAATATATTAAATGTATTAAATAATGACCTTTTAAGAAAGGACAGTATTCATCAATTACAGGACATTAATTAATGCAAAATATATAATAATTGTTAATAATGATATATTAAATATTATTATAAGAAAAAAAGCATTTGTAGAATGATATTCAAAATTATTTAACACTTAAACTCTGATTAATTGATCTCTAAGTATATATACAGTAATTCACTAATCCCTTCCATTGAATAAGTCAATCATTGGTTAGGAAGACACCAAACCTTTATTTAAATATCTGCCTAATTTCATTCATAATTGGACATATGACGAAAAAAATGATGGAGTGTTTCACTTTGGCCACAACTGCTGGGGGGGGAGGGGTCTTCAATAAAGTATATGCAATTTAGTTTGACGATCCCACATCTTTCTTTAATAATCCACCTGATCATCTCGAGCGGCACATCCTTAGCTAAGAAACTTCTTTTAAGTCTAATTTGAAGTTTAAAACTTTATAATGGGTGAACGAAAATTCCAATTTAGCGATATCAGAACGTAGCGAAGCGAACTTATTAAGGAAATTCACACTTAAGGTTACACAGTTACCGTTATGTTGAAATATTTGTTTTGTTGCATTTAATAAAGAATATTTTAAACGCACCTATTATTATACTATTACATTCCCTATAAAATAAATAGAGACTATAATATTTTTCTATTAAGAACTTTACAAAATATAGAACATTGTTTTGTGATCCATTAAATTAATTGTAATATAAGAGTGGTATTTATAAAATAAAACTGTTAAAAAAATTCAGGAGGAGCGCGAGACAATATATTATGAACAAGAAGAACGTGGCGACGATACAGAAAGTTTGGAAACCACTGTATTACGTGACACGACGTTTCTACCTATGCAGTTTTCAAGAAAATTTCAAAAACTCAAAAACCTATACTGTAAACTCCCACTACCGGTTGATGGATTTTGCGCGATATCTTCGTGTCTGATGATGCGATGGTAGTGTCTAAACGGAATATCAAGTTTGGGCTTCCTAGGGGTTTTTCGTTATTTGAGATATTCAATTAAAACACAGAGAGAGAGAGAGGGGGGAGAGAGACCATTCGCTAAAACATTTTTTTCGTAATCAGAGAACCCCAAAACATGTATTTCCGGTGAAAAATCTGGCACGATCGTAATACTTCCTTTCTTCACTAGGATATTGATAATTGTATGAAACAGTACAATTCAGAAAAAGGCAGAAGAAGAAGGAAAAGAGTATAAATAAAGCGACAGCAATATTATCTGAGAAAAGTGCGTGCATATCCTTTACCTTCCCCCACCCATTTTTATGTTATTAGTTACATGATGGAGGGGTGGCTGGAGGCCACGCAAATTCTATTTCAAGCTATCGTACTAAAATGACTGCGTTTTCTTGGTTTACCAAACAGCCCCTTCATCTATTCAATAAATACAACTACCACACACTGGGACACTTCTGATTTATCTGTTTTCAACAATAACAAAAGTACACGAACACAACTTTACGGTTCTATAAATAACATAAGGTTAAAGTTCTCATATCTAATGTTTATACGTATATACGCTGAACTTATAATAGATTTGTAATAATAGATCTTCCTTGAGATTTCAACCATAGATAATAGACAGGACTTTTATCTTTTCCAATATACTAAGGAAAAGCTTCCCTTATTCTAATCACGCAAATTAAATATTTATTTAAAATAATTTTTCTATATTTACTCCTAACCCCCTTCAAAATAATAAACTACAAAGAGATTAAACAGATTTTGAATTTTATTAAATAATTAACAAGTTCTATTGTTAATCGAAGTAAATCGTAGCTGTGCAAGCAGTACGAAAGGAAATTTTTGCTCTATGACAAACTGTTTCATTTTATGTTCATCGACAGATTTCGGACGTTCGCCACATCTTCAGATAGTCTTAAAACTTGCAGCAAAACAGAATAAAATAATATAATCATATATAATAATATGATATGATGGTTAGGATAATCCCCCTCCCCCCCAAATATATTGGTAAAAATTTGGTGTAAAAACATTGGAACGACTTTTTCTTACGCCTCTTAGTATGGTAGGAATATAAAATGATAAATTTCCTTTTAAATTTCCAATTTTGCTCATTCCAAATATTCAAACTGATCGTCCGATTCCAGTTCTATTCTATTACACTCAATGTAGATACCACTTCATTCCTTCCTACTTGCATGTCTTTGCATAAACCTTCCATGCCCTTGTTTCACAATTTCTCACTCCCTTTCCACAAAGGATTTCTGGAGAGCTGCTTGACTGTTTACTACCAGAATAATGTAACAATCGGCATCCATTGTCTATACTAACGCTATTTGGGTTCTTGGGATCCTCCTCTTGCCCATTTTGAATAAATGTCTTCTATTAAGATGATTATTAATAAAGGGCTTAAGCTGCCACCCTGTTTATAGCCTCTTACAAATTAAAAAGAGGGTTCGGCTCAATTCTATCAATCCTTATTACACATTTAGGCTCATGATGAATAGTTTTGTCTGAACCAGATGTTGTAAAGCATGAAATATTTTTAACAAACTTACAATAAAAAAAATAATTATTAAATAAAAATAAATTCAATAATAATTACATAATTATTTTTAAAAAAAAGAAAGATAAAAGCCTTGATCTAAATTATAATATTCTGTGAACCGTAGATTTTTTTTTTTTAAATATTTCTATTTAATTATCTTAACTCATCATTAATGAATAAAAATTTTTTTTAAAATAAAAATGCACTCCATCTTTCTTTTTATTTTAATTTCATTTTTATTCAAATTACCTTTTTTTTTTTCTCTCTCTCTCTTTTTTTTTTTTTTGAAGATAATGGTATTTTCTCTTTAAAAGATAATATTCTCAATTAAACTTCTTTTTTTCTGCAACGGTGGAATAATGGGACAATATTGCCATATTTTAATTGGTTTGGACGGAATTACTATTATTACTATATTTAATATGAAGTGGAAGTTCTTAAATTAAACATATAACATTTTAAAATCCATATAAGAATAAATTAAATATTAAAAATGTGGGGTTCAACTAAACCTACAAACTCATGTACCATTCAGTCATTCCAATCTAAGCTACTTCGATAGATAGTTGTTGCTCCTTTCCACGTCTCAAACCTTACGCTCCATAATGACCTGAACATCCCTTTCGTACAACAACTTGCCAAGACAAAATATCATAAACTCCATACTACTCTCTCCCTTTTCTCTAATCGCTTGGTACAATCTCTAGCCTCCACTACCATTCACCGTTTGAATCGCCTGTGGCCCCGAGATTTCGTTCGGGACTGAACAGTGCTACTGGTATCCCGTAGGAAGTGCTACCGCTGGGTAGTTTCTCTCCTCCTACCCCTCACAGCCTACAGTTTCATTTATTCCACATCTTATTTACTCATTGTATATATGTAATACAGTGTGAAGTGTATTAAATACCAAATCCGCTATATTGGACATCGATTATAACCTCAATCGAGGACTAAACATGTAATATGTACATGCGCAGTACGAGAACATATCGGACCCTACTATCATTTATAAAAGGATAATAGGTTGGATGGAAGACAGGCAGCTTATACCTGAAGAGCAGATGGGTTTTCGTTCGGGAAGGGTTGCCGGGACGCCATTTTCGCCTTATTTGCCGCAATTAATATAAATCTTAGGTTAAAGAAAGGATACGTTTTCGGCATTTTCGTAGATTTCAACGTGCCTTTGATTCGGTTTGTCACGAAAAGTTGTGGCACAAATTGTATTCCCTAGGCATTAGTTGCAAAATTATAAGAATAATAATGAATTTGTATGATGGCGCAACACTGACAATCTCTGCTGACGAACTCCTATCTAAGGAAATCACTGTTTCGGAAGGGGTGTTGCGGGGGGTGGATTCTCAGCCCCTTGTTGTTTTCCCTTTATTCGGTGGATATTCTGGTGTTCTTCAAAACTAATGGTGTATAGGGCGCCGATGACATTGTCTTGCTGGCATCTTCTGAGCGGGAAGTCCAATCAAATTTAAATATTCTTCAAGACACTATCAAGCTAACTCTCTTAGTGTGAATACTAAAAATACCCATGTGGTACCTTTTTTTAGAGGGGGTAGAGCAAGGAAAACACGGAGTTTCTTGTTTGGCCAATCTAAAATACAAGTTGTAAATTCAGTCATTTATTTAGGGTACCATTCTCCATTTCAGCAAAGTTTTACTAGGCCTCAATGTATTTCTCTCTAAATTTTATATAGCTCAATCATCTGTTAAAAATATTTTAAAATCAAGTAGGTCTGATTCCTGGAATAGTAAATGCCAGTTGTTTGATTCTATGGTTGAGAGTGTTTTTTTTGTATGGTTGTGAAGTTTGGGGTTGTCTGTACGGAGATATATTAGAGCGAGGACAATTAAAATTCTTTAAGTACATTTTGAGGTTCCCCCCGAATGTGCCTAGTGCCTATATCGGACCAGAGTGTGGCCGGACTCATATTAAGTTTAGAATCTTTAAAAGAGCAATTGGTTGGTGGGTTGCTATTATAAGCACAGTTGTATTAATTTAATAAGATGATAAAAATTAATTAATTTTACTTCATTAACATATGTAATAGTAAAAGGGCCACAACAAGTACTGATATCACTAGAATTCAGTCATTTATGTTTTCATTTTAAGTCTTATATTTTCTTTTATTGTATTATCCAGTCTTTGTCGCAAGAGAGGGAGAAAAGAAAGTAATTTATTTTAATTTATCGGTTCTTGTTTATCTGAGAATTATATACAATTTTGATCTTACAATTCAATTAGAGGTATAAATCAACATGTAATGTTGAATTTATAGAATATTTTTACTTCATTTATCTTTTTTCGTGTAGAGAGTTTTTTGGATTTTCTTTTCTTTTTCATGTATTTAAAATGTAATATTTTATAACTTGTATACTGAATTAATTCCAACTCCCTGCGACAAGTATTTGTATTACTTTATACGCAGAAATAAATGTATTATTATTATTATGTAATACAGATTGTAAATTTTTAAATAAACAGAAAAAAAAATATTAGAAAACATAATATATGATATACAAGTGTCGGTTTGTGTGTGTGTGTGTTTTTTGTGTGTGTAAAAGACGAAGTTTACAGCAATAAAAGAAATTAATAAGGATGGTGTAAAGAAAAATATTTATCTTTAATACATTTTTATAATATTTACATAATTAGTCATCTAAACTAATACGGGACTGTAATCATTAGTTGAATTCAGCAAATTTTAGTTTTAACGGATGACGTAAATAGATTAATAATAGGCTTCTTATCTAGTCTAATGCATTCTGTACTCCTTTACACCTACACTTTGAACTATTATCAATGCAGTTGGTTTATATTATGAAGCATTTGTTTAAATTTCCATTGCCTGTGTGTATGTTTACAAGAAATAGATTGGATATGTTATGTTGAATGTGCTGGGCCGTTTGGATTCGGAAAAAATCTGATTTCAAGTTTAATGGAAAAAAATCATTCAGAGCCGTTTAGGAGAATATCTGAAACTAACGATTAAACGATTTTTTTAATCGAAAACAGGTCATCCTGGACTTCAGAACTCTTCAAAAATTAATTTTCTTGGAGAAATGTTTCAAATTAATGTGTTAGTCATTTACGCGTATAGAGTGTAAATGAACTTTAAAAAAAACGTGAAACACTCACACAACTTTCTCTTACTCCAGGTTTCAAAATTGTAATTGACAAATTTTATAGTTATTAAGTTAGTTAGTAGTTATAGTTAGTTATTTTATAATTTAATGAAATCGTCGGAGTTCGTGGAAATTCGTCGGATACTGAAAAAAATGATCAGTAAAAGCGTACTTCCGGTTTACTAATTTTCTTGAAACTCGGAATTTTAACATTGGTTAATTAGTTTATGATTAACTAATTTTGTTTGAATGGTAGAATTGTATAATCAAGTATGATAGCACTTTAGAGGGAAACCATAAACCCGCTCTCTAAAAAGCCCTCTTAAATGACTTAACCAGGAGAATGTTTCAAATAAAAGTTGTAGTTCTAGTTTAAAGTAAAACGTTGGAATCGTTTTCAAGAAAATACCAGAAAACTGATAAATACATTTCAGTAAAAACGCACTTCCAGTCATCCGATTTTTTCAAACTAGGAATTTTAATAACACATTTAATTCTAATTAATACTATTGAGATGAGAGAATTGTATAGAAAACTGAAATAGCTTTAGAGGAAAACCTAACGCCATCCCTCCCCCAAAAGTGCCCTTAAATGAAATTTCCCAGAGAAATGTTTTAAGTAAAAGTTGTAGATCTTTGTATGAGAAGTTAATATAACAAGTTTGAAGAAAATCGTCTTTTTGAGAAAATTGAAAAAACATCCAGTTTGAGTGATACTTCAGGTTGAGGAATTTTGACAGATGACCTACTATCGAATTCCATGGAGATACCTAAACGGAATATCAAGTTGGAACTTTACGATTTTTCGTTTTTGAGCTATGCTGTTCATGTGTATATATATATATAAATCCACTTCAGAGGACGTCATGACGAACATTTCCGGTGAAAACTCGATATCGAAAATTTGGCACAATTACAATACTTAAGAGAAAGTAAAAATCGTTGGAGTAATTTTTGTTAAAAATAATGAAAATTCAATAAATTCATATTTCCGGTTAAAGGATTTTGACCAAAACAATCCGATGCGATAATATGTAAATTCCTACAGTATTCATTTCGGAGATATTTTGTTTACTCACAATTTCTATATTACTAGATTTTTCTTATCTCAAAACATTGAATTACGTTGAAAACTCAATTTCGTAAATTATACAAGATTGTAATACATAAGCTTAGAGCAAGTGATTAAGAGAAAGTGATTAATAAGCACCCTCAAAGAGAAAGTAACTACGTGACGTTATACACATAGAACTATAGAATTTGGTAAATTGATTAGAAAAGACGTCACATAGTTATTTTTATAAATATTCTTAGGCATTTTAAATAATAGATTATATCTATTGAATGATAAAGATAATAATAATAACAATAATGTCTAATAAATACGATTGTAAAGTGAAGAAAAAATAAAAAAGATAAATCTGATGAGGGTGGGAATGATTTGCTATCGTGTTGTGTTTACAATTAGAAACAAGTAAAGACTTGCTCACAACACACAAAGATAAAATTATTACTTGTTCATTGAGTAACTTTATCATGACACTGCTCAATTAGTTTCATGCTTAACTAAGTTTAATAGACAACTAGAACTTACGGGGAGCTTAAGTACTTCGTATTATTATTATTATATGATATTTTTAATTGAAATAAAATATCATACACAGTGTATTTAATTTGTTGCTGTTTGTCATTCTGTCATAATTTATTTTCACTTCCTCTTTTCGTCTTTAGAGAAAGAATTATTATGTATCAATCATGTAATGTGTCAGATTTTGTTTGCAATTCCGATTTTAATGGAAATAATGCATGTTTTAAAGCTATATGGTAACCAGTAGTAAGACAAAGTAAAAATGGCTGTAAAAGCAGATGGCGTGCGATTATTGTGTACATGCGTAAAGACAAAATACCAACCATATCTTACACGAAGATTTCCGGCCAAAATCCATGATCCCAAAGTGCGATTTCTCGGGAATAATTCTTTTCTATTTTTTTTTTTTTCATTTTCTCAAAATAGTGACCGCTAAGATTTTGTTTTTTTTTTCTCCTTTAAACTTCACACATTATATATATAAATGCCCTCACTTCTGTTTGACATGATATACTTTTTCCGGGAATTAATATGATTTGGGGAGGTGAGGTCATCCATCTGTTTGTGGGAGGGGGAATGATTAAACTTTCTACTAAAGTGCACTTCAGTACATATATATCTCTACCGTCTATACAACATTAAGATACATTAATAACATTACTAGGAATACAAACCGCAAGAAAATCCTGGAAATGCAAGAATAACAGAAAAGATTCCTGAGTTTTCTTGAAAACAGTTACAATTTTCCTTAATCGTGGATGCAAACATCTCATATACATTTATATAAATCTATTGTAATCTATTGTGATAATTGTAAATTTTTGAAATTGAGTTTTTACCAGGAAATATATATCCTGAATTCCTCTGAGTAAGAAAAAACATGTTTTCAGCGAATAATTTGTACGTGTACATGAGTGTTTAGTAATATATATATATAAACAAAATATTTCTAAAACGAAATATCCCATGATGTTTCGTTTAGTTACCACCACCGCTGATGAAAATAAGATTTTCTATCGGTCCGCAAGGGGTAGCTGTTGCATGCACTTACTTCGGGAGTAGCGACCCCCACGGGTTACCACAGCTCAGTACTCCATGCACTTCGTCAGAACAGTACATAATACAGTTAAACTACATACACTCTACACTTTACAGACAAGAACAAACACAGTACACAAACTAGGGTCTCCGTTCCTAGTTAATTGGCGAAAGCCAAGGGAGAAGGAAGGGATTAGCTCAGTGGTAGCGCGATGGACCCGGATTCGGATCCGGCATGCTGCCCTTGGATTTTCTCTTCCTAGGGCCTTTACAGCTCACATTCCGCTGTTGGGCAGTGTTGTCTGTAGCTAAATAACTCTGTTCGGATACCGGCAGTGCACTGAAAAGGCTCCGGGGGCCACAACAGATCTTTCAGGTCGCAGTGCAATAATCCTCTATAACAAACTAATCTACTAAGGTGCTTGATTAATGTAATATCTAACTGAATTATTTGTTTTTAGGATAAGAATTGTATTCGTATATGTGCAATCAAATCTCCAAATCATTTGATGATTTCATCTTTAGAACGTACCGGAGTACTTCTCTAGTGAAGATCCCAATAAGCAGAGAAAAAAATCAACAGAGATCTTATCGATAATGATACAATTTTGACGCCGATACTTAATGAAGAATTTTCAATAAAAGAAACCGATTATCGTTTTGGTGTTCCAATAGTTTCAGTAAACTTAAAATCAGTAATAAGTCAAAAAACAATACATTATAGCACACTGAGAACAACCGCTTTCAATATAGCACAGTTAAATCAATTAAACGAAAACTCCATTATTTATTCAGATAAGAACCCTAGGAATTTTCGACGAAATCCAGAACCAGAACAAGTTCTAATTAATAATATAACCAAACAGTTACTTATTTATCTAGAGTCTCCCAAAAATTCTGAGAAAACCGTAAATCCAGCATGCTGCCCTTAGATTTTCTCTTCCTAGGAGCCTCTCCAGCTGACGGTCCGGTAATGCAGTGTTGTCTGTTGCTATAGAACACTGCTCCGAGGCGGGCAGTGCACTGAGAAGGCTCCGGGAGCACAATTGATCTTTCAGGTTGCTGTGCAATTATCCTCTACAAAAACAATCAACCACACGTGCGTCATTAGTAAATAGAATAGTGTTTGGGTCCGGAAAGCTGGAAAACATCAGAGAGTTTTTCCATGTTAGCCTTCATTTTATGGTCACCAACCGGTTTTGGGTATTTGCCCATCATCAGGTTGTCCCTGATAAACAGCGTGACAATAAAGCAGTCGCGCACACAGCAAAATCAATTTACACATTGATAAGTAATCACTTCTTTTTTTTTAAATACATATCAACAAATCCAGCTTTCCTAATTGGATAGTGTGACCTAATTATACCTATGAATTAAATCAACTTTGTCTTTTAGAGTGTGTAAACTGATTTTGCACTGTGCAAATCTATGTTATCACAACTTTTATCAAGACATACGTGATGTTGAAAAAAAAAACAAATCAGGGAAAAAATAACGTTTGATGGAATGTTTTGTTTTCTTCAACGTTTTGCGAATTTTTTCCAACAACTTGCTTCACGACTTTACACTGCGCAATTTCGAACGTAAGGTAGAAAACCTCGTTCACTTATTGGGTAGAACTGAATTAGTTTTTGAGATTTTTAGAATTTTTTCTCAAAAACTTCAATAATTTTTGTGAAACTTGAAAAGCTAATGTTTACAAAATAAAAAAAATCTTATCAATTTTTATTAGGCTGTGAGAGATTCTGTCGTACTATGCTATTGTTTTAGTCCCTTAAATCATGTTTACACCTAAAGTAAAATGTGTCGATAGATAAACAATATCTTAAAATGATATCATTAATTAAAATTATTTCTTTAAACACACACCTATAAATTCGGTAATGTAACCTAATTAAATAGAATAAATTCAATTTGTCATCTAATATGACATTGCTGAATTTCATTATGACAGATCACTTGATTATTTTGGTTAAATCGAACTATGTCGATGTAAAGTTTGATAAAACTTTATTGATAAATAATACCATTAATTTATATTCATTAATCCTATTAAGTATGCAATTCTATACTTGAAATGCTTTATTTTGATTTTTAAAAAAAGAACCCCTATAATTATTAAAGTGACTCTTTTGATAATAAATAATGTTTAATAAGATTGCTATTGATTTATTTTTAATTAAAAAGTGAAAGAGTGAATAAAAAAGAAAGAGAGAGGAGTGAGAGAGAGATTGAATTAATGAAATTGATTTCTGTTATTAAAAACTAATAATATTAAAGCAAGTAATTAATATTATCTCATATTTAGACTTTGCTCTGTGAATTTATAGATAAAATTTTATATAAAATTAAATAACATTCAGATAATGAATTAATTAAATTGTGATTTTTTTTTTTGTTTGTTCAATTTTTGCGATTTTCACGAAAACAGTTCCAACGATTTGGATTCAAATTTTATATACTAATTAAACAAATTATGTAAATCTATATCACTTTTAATTGAAATTAATTTTAGAGGTGTTCAGCGGGGCGTTAAGCGTTTGGTAGTGCAACTTTAGTTTTATTATACAGTTCTTAATTAACTGCCATAAGACACAATGAAATCGTAGACAGCTTGGCTAAACAGCCTCATGGGGAATGGTCTACATATTATATTATTATACCGGGTGCCTGATAGCGTGGGACCTAAGCCTAAATGGCTTTTATCCCCCCGATACTGCCCATGTCATCCCCTTAAATAATCTCCCCCGGTAGTTTACCGGTCAATCTACAAAATCCCAAGATATCCTTGAAATCTCGCCCAGGCAATCCTGCGAGAGTGGTGCCCTCCCAAATACGCGAAACCCAGTACCAGCGAAACGGGGACACTGACATAAATAGTGGTACACTGTTTCCCTGACTCCGTCGTCGCAGTTCTGACAAATGGGACTAGACGTCTTCCCTGTGTTAAACAAGTGACTAGACACCCAAGTGCGTCCAGTCACTCCCCTACCAAGGTCCTCAGACCTGTCCTACTGAGGGACAGAAGATACTCCGAAACTCCCTGCTTAATTCCTTTTATAAATCCCTGCGTGTTCCCCCCAGCATTTCTTCAAGACTCTCATCTCCCAAAATCTAATCTGTTTGTCGCGAAACTTCTTCGTGATGGCAAGGGCTGGTTCAGGACCACAAAATGGTAATGACGATCCCTCCCTAGCCAACTGATCCGCCAACTCTCATTGCTCTCTATTCCCGCATATCCGGGTATCCAATAGAGACGCACCTTACCCCTCCGAGCCAAAGCACTAAGCCTTCTCCTACATTCTCCCACTAGTTTCGAGCTCAAAGCCTTCAGTGCGGCCTGACTATCAGAGAAAATCCGCACCAATGGTCTACATAAATTATCCCTCTAAAGGACGACAAAAACCTCGTAAAGCGCCATATCTTGAAGTTATGGCAATTAGAGTACAGAAAGAATCATTCTACAAAGTTTATGTGCCTATTGTGTGGAAAACCTCCTTGGTTTAAGGGCGATCATAAACAAGCATGTAGAGGCAACAATAATTAGCGTGAAATCCAACCATGCAGTTTGTGTCTTAGGGTAAAGATAGACACGGCGGTTTTAACCGAAGCGTTACACGAGTCTGTAGCGTTCTAACAAACCACATTGAGCTGTTTTATTAAGCGGTTTGTACAGTGATCGATGCGGTTTGCAGTATGGACGACGTGGTGTATTCGTCAATATTGTATTTGCATTGGAAAATTTATAAAAAAAAAAATAAAACGAAGAATGTGGATACATCCAATTATCAAAGAAAGGCAACAAAAAAAGCATTTTCATACGTTGTTTGCTGAAGTACAAAGAGACGATGAAAAATTTTTCAACTTCACTAAGATGTCGCGAAGTACTTTTGATGAGTTACTCACAATTTGCCAAGAAAAGATAACAAAGAAGGATTCCTCATATCCCAAAGTGCCGGTCGATTTTCTACTTCGTGCACCAAATTTTTCTCCAGCGATTTCTAAACAAAACGATCAACAAACGCCCGTGTCTGAACAGAGTCTACAGAGCCATTTGAACACGTTAAAACTCCCTTCGGGTAAATTAAACCGACTCGATTCCTCACATCCATCACATATCGACGCTGTTTTAAAACCGCCGCACGAAACGAAACGCTTGTGGCACCGACTCATTAAACGCTTCGGTTAAAACCGCCGTGTCTGTCTTTACACTTAAGCAGAGAACCTTTCCGTTATGCTAGAGCTGCTACGAGCCAGAGGACTTCAAGCATACAATAATGGAGTGTCCATCAATGTTGCACAAAAAGGGACAGATTATTTAAACAGCTTTATAAGTACTTGCAAGCTCCTTTGCAATATGAGAAAATTATATTCTCTAACAATAAAGAAAAGATGATAACTCGCAATAAGATTTAGAAATAGTTAAGTGTGTTTAAAGTAGACTAAATTAAATTGAATTAGGGAGTTTTTAAAATATATTTAGTAATATTTACAAATAAATAATTGTATTTACAAATAAATTAAAATATGTTTATTTACTTAAAAGGTAATCTTAACAAGTGGCCTATAGTACTAGAGATCTTTATCATAGTCCAAGGTAAATACACCTTCTCTGTGATATTATCTTCAATTGAAATTTGCCCAAAGAATAGATCCATTTTTAGATAATGCGTAGTTATTATCATTTTAATGAGATATATAAGTGTGATTTAATTATATTTATATATCTATTTAATAAATGTGTTTACTTTCTATTACTCCTGGTAGAAACTTGTGTCAAATTTTCGAAATTGTGTTTCACCGGAAATACGTGTTTGGAAGCCCCTTACCTCCCCCTCCTCAAAAACTTCTAAATTCAAGAAATGTTTCAAATAAATATTGTAGCCCTTTCTTATGTGTGTTTCATATACAGTGTTCAAAGAAAATCGCTCAAAGGGGGACGTTTTCGAGAAAACGATTTTTCTGAACGACGTACAGTAAAAATGCATTTAGGTTTACTGATTTTTCTACAAATTCGGAATTTAGGCAATTTATTTTCTAATTAATTTTGTTTATATGATACGTAGAATTGAATAATCAACTAAGATAGCACTTTTTGAGGTAAACATTTACCACCTTTCCGCTAAAAGCCTCTTTAAAAGAATTTTCCCACAGGAATGTTGCAAATAAAAGTTGTAGCTCTTTACATGTGTAGTTCACATGCCTAGTTTAAAGAAAATCGTTAGAGCCGTTTTAGAAAAAATATCGCGGTAGAGAAAATAAATACGTTTTAGAGAGTTCAAGGTAGATTTGAAACGAAACAGAATAGAAGATAATTTATGAGAGTCAAAGAAATAAAGTAGATGATATGCTAAACACTGTATAATAAATAGAAACACTAACTGCAAGGACTTTACAGTTATTGTAAGATATTGAGAATAAGGTAGTGAGACACTAATTAAAAAAGAGATAGACTGGGTGAGAATAGAAAGTACATAGAATGATGTTTACTGACTGGTGTCAATGATTGTTAAAACTCTTCTTCGTAGGGCTAGCTTGCTTTCTCCCTCCCTAGTTTGGCCTAGGTAGGGAGTAACTAATGATTCTGGTTCCATTATATTCGGATCCTTGGTTCTTCGGATCCTCACGAATCTTAATGATTCTAAAGATTCAGATCCCATTACATTGGTCAACCGATTTTCTTCAAACTCGGAATTTTGATCACACATTAAAATTATTATTAATATTATTTACACGATAGACAAGTATAATATATGTTTGAAAAACATACAAAAAGGACATTATAGGGTGCCTGATGTTACCATCCTTCCCCCCGGCACCCATTAAATGAATTTTCCCGGAAAAATATTGCAAAATTTTAAGAAAATCCTTGGCAAAAAAAAAAATGAAAAATCTAATCAGCAAAACGATATATTTCCGGTTAACCGGATTTGAGCAAAACCCCTTATTGCCCCCCGCTAACGAAAATATCAAGTTTGAACTTTTGGTTTTCCGTTTGTGGGTTATACTGTAAACACGCCAAAAAAACACATTCGGTTTTACGGGATTTCAAAAAATGAATTTCTGGTTAAAAAAAAAATTACGAAAATGTCGTACTTCCTCTTTAATAATAAATCCCAATATAATGTGATTAATAATATAAAGTAATAAAACTAATTAATCTTATTTAATTCCAAGAATTAACTATGTATTTTTTTTTTTGTTATCTCAGGCAATAAAATACAGAGCATGGCCTGAAATCTTTATAAAATAAATGGCGTAATTAACACACTTCACACTGTCTAGACAAACCTATTGTTTCCATTCTTTTATTTATTTTTTTTTTAACATTTTTTTATTACGCAATTTTCTATCCTCTTTACTATATTTTACTATATCTCCTAGTGCTGTCAACAAATTTACTCGGGCAACTTTCGTCGCATATTAAGACTGCCAGAGCTGAATTGTTTCCATAAATAACTCACACAGTTAGCGATGTTAAAACATATTTCTATGAAAACTACAAATAATTAAAAAAATTTAAATGATATAAAAAACTAATATGTAAAATATCCTTATATATATATAAGGATATATGTCGCCAAAGTATAGAACTATTCAAATTAATTGTTATATGCTTTTGATATTTTTATTATATTACATGCTCTTGTAATTTTTGATGTTATATGTATTTTATTGTATTATATGTATTATGTGCATATTATAAAACATTATTTCTCTGAGACTTTGGCTTCTATATAAAGTTATTTTACCTTATTAGTTATTTATATAATTTAAATTTATTAATTATTTGTAGTTTTCATATAACATCCCTAATTGTATTTTATTATAGAACCAACTCCAGCCTGAGTGATAACGTCTTAATATAAGACGAAACGTTTGGCTGAATAAATTTTGTTTTTATTTAAACTGAACCAAATTGCTCAAGAATCTACATCATCCATTTTTAATGTTTTAATTTGTCAAAGAATATATATTCTACAAGAAATTACTGACATTCTCTTTGCTTTTATGTTCAACCTTGGAGAAGGTTTTTTTTTTTTTGCAAAATCTTCTCATGAAACTCCACCTGAATTTTTTTTACAATTTATTCCCGCCTCGCCGGAAATCATGTCTACCTCCCCATTTTTGGGAGCTCGACTTTCAGAAAACATTAACAATAAAATATTTGTCATAAACGATATACAAATAAATGAAAAGAAAAAAAAATAATAATATGTAAAGCTAGTGATAGAAACGCGTTATATGTTTAGATGCGAGTGGAGCGATGTGGCCGCCGCCCCCGGACGAAGTGGGGGTGGCAGGGTGGGGCACAGAGGGGCGGTGTAGGCGGCCGCTGCCTCCAGCTCTGGCACATTTAGACTTGCTGCAGTCTCCACCGTCACATTCGCCCACACACATGCCCAGGGTAAGAGATATATATACATATACATATATAATAATATGTATTTAAATAAACATTAGATATTGAAAAAAAGAAAAATAACTAAATAAAATATTGCTTTTTGTAATTTTACTCTAAAAAAAATAAAATAAAATAAGAGAAACACTCAAACGACTTTCTCTTACTTCAATGTCGATAATGTGTAATTGATAAAGTTTACTTCAAATTAGTATTTTTCTTCAGTGATTGCTTTTCCTTCAATATTAAATACAATATCAAGTTAAATCGTACGTGATATTAAAATAATTAGAAGAAAGTTTAACGTCACAGCTTCCCTGAAAATCAGAATTTAATTTTTTGAAAAAAAAAGAAAAAAGAGCTATTAAATAAAAGTGATATATAGTTATGATATCAAATTTAAAGAAAATTAGAGATGCTCTTGAGAAAATCACCAAAAAAAAAAAAAAAATCAAGTTTGAGTTCCAATTGATTTTTCGTTTTTTAATATTCGAGCTCCGCCTCAAATACTCCACACGCCTGGGCAGAGACCATTTTCTAACAACTTCTTTTTCGTACCCCAGTAAAAAACTCAAATTTCCACAATGGCAGTACTCTTACATTAGTAAATTGTTTTCACTTTTATTCTTTTTATGAAGCATTGATATATTACTAATAGAATAAGAATAATCTAAGTTCGAAAGATTTTCTCTAAATATCGTATATTATCAACAACACACAATAAATCTCTATCAATTTTATTTGAAACATTTTCTCTGAAAAAAAAACACTTCACAAGCTTTGTTGATTTTTACATAGAGTGCTCCACATAAGGCCTACAAGTAAAATCCCTATCACCATTTTTATGGCCAACCCACTTAAATATTGTAGCGTTGCAATTTTTAAAGAAAATTTCTTAATTAAATTGTATTAATTGGAGTAAGAGAAAGTTGAGTGAGTTTTTAACATTAGATTTTATTTGAAGCATTTATTTATTATTAGCATTTATTTACGTTTTTTTTTCATCAAAATTTCATCTGCATTTTATTAATTGAAAATTACTCAAGTTAATATTTAATTGTCTCTAGTAAAAATTTGGAAATTTTTTTCAACATTTTCTAACATCTATTTATAAGCTCAAAAAACCTTATAAAATATGTTAAAAACATAATAATTGTTCACTACTTGTCATGAATTTCCTCAGATACAATCTCAATTTTAAAATCAGAATATATTTTCAAATTAAATGGCTATATATAAGAAGATATACGTAATTATCTGCGCATGTGCAAAATTATTCGAAACTGAATTTTTACCGGACTGAAAATTACAGAATACTACTACAAATTCGTTTTATAACGAGTCCAATCCTTACAATTAAAAATCCTCAAAAAAAAAAAGAAAAAAAGTAGATGGTTCCTGATATGATGTATTCAGTCTTAATATCCATAGCTAAATCATAATCCTCTTCAACCATCATCTAGTGAAGAAATCCCGTTCAACCACAAAAACCTATTTTTTGGGTATACATGAATTGGATGATTTTATTATCTCATCATCTCTTGGTAAATGTCTGGGCGGCTGAAGTGAAAATGGGCTCAAGACCAACGGTTATAATCACTATTAATGGAGCACCACTGGGTGGTTTTTCTAATCCCATCATGAGGGAAGGGAATAGCTAAGTGGTTAGCGTACTGGACTCCCACGCGGAGTATTTCTTTATGATACTTTAATTGATACAAAGCTCTCTCTATTGACATTACCCACATGATTATGACACATGCACTCAGTGTGAACTTACTAAGAACTTAGCAGTAATTATATAATAATATAGTCATTAGATAATAATAATAACTTGATTATAATAATAATAATAAGTAGAAGAAGAATAACTAAGCGAAGAATTAATAATAACAATAGTAAATTAGGGGAGGGAATAGCTGAGTGGTTAGCGTACTGGACTCCCACGCGGAAGGACCCGGGTTCGAGTCTAGCAGTGCTGCCCTTAGATTTTTTCTTCCTAGGAACCTCTACAGCTCACTGTCCGCTGATGGACAATGTTGTCTGTAACGACTTAACACTGAGTCCGAAGGCCGGCAATGCACTGAGAACGCGCCGGGAGCTAATGACCATAGATATTGACGCACATTAAATTAAACAAAAAAAAAAAACCATTATGTTTATACCTTTCATTATCACAGTTGCTCATTACAACTATATATTGTAGTTCATTACAAATTTCATAATAAAGAATAGTTTTCACGGAAAATATATGTCTTGAGATCTCCTTAATAAGACTATGGATGAGCTAATGGGTTGTCGGCAGTCAAAGATGCTCATTGGCGGGTACAGTCAGGGCTATTAGTGTGATGTTTCTGTGTCTTTCATGGACCTCTCTCAGTCATTCGTTCTCATACTGGGCATTGCGGTTTTAAGAATGGCGCGGTTTTAATTCTTCGTAAGATGGGGCTCATGCCCAGACCCAGTTTTATAGAGTTAGAGGGACAGAGGAAGAGCCACCCACCCATCCATCCATCTTATAAAAATTTGTGAGGAAATTAGGTTACAGAACCTTTGTCTATGAGTATGTTTGTGGAAGAGATTAGGCTATTTCCCTTTAAGGTAAAGTGTGGATTTTTGTTCAAGTCCCGGTCAGTTGTTGTATTTCTTTGGGATTATGTACATGTGTATGTATTTATCCATCAAAACTATGTGCAACTTTGTTGTAAGATTTTTCCCCTTTTTTTTTTTAATTTATCACATACTTAGTCTAGTGCCTGTTGTTGAAATAAAACTATTAATTACTGGTAACTAGGAACTTTTTAAATGTGCGAAGTTTTCACTAATTACGTGGAATTGTAAAACACGTGCACAAAATTACGGTAAAAATAATATAGATTTTTTTTTTAAAAAAAAAAGGTTTGCGGAAAAACACTTGAGTTTCCAAGTTGAGACCAAGTTGGTTTTCAAAAACCGAAGTTTCACCCATTTTGCATTGAGCCTCTTCAGGGTCGTCACACTTTGAAAACCAATAATAGGTTCGTAGATTTTTGGCATCATTTTCTATTTTTTTTTTTTTCTATATAACGAACTAAAGAGTATTGTATTTTCACTTTCTATACACGTTTAGAGCTGAAGTTTTATAAAATAATACCTTGGTAACGAAGTGAAGAGTCTCACTCCCTTGTTAAGTTGATCAATTCTTAATTCAACAAACACGAACATCCTATATAGGTTTCTTTGCTACCCTTCTTCATATAACTGGCAAGTTTTGCTACCATGGTGACATCAGCTATGATTTTTTTTTATTTTATTAAAATATAACTTTCTATATTATTTAAGTATTTATTATAAAGATTACTTTTTCGGGCAAGAAAGAGGAAGTATTGCGATCTTTTCATATTTTCAAAATTGAATTTTCACCGGAAATAGTCAGGTGTAACAACAACAAAATAAAAGTGACCGTTTTTGTAGCTTAAGAACTTTTGGACTTTAAAACCCAGTCTGATATTTTCAAACACGATATTACAATAATCTATAGACTCTGTAGCTTGTTACTATACATATTATGTCTCCTTCAAATAATCAGTTCAATTGTGAGCGTTTTTAGAAAACTATAGTTGTGTCTTACGATATATTAGTAATTTTACGTCACTACTGAAAAAAAAACAGTGTACTGCTGCTACGAGTACTGAAGCTACGAGCGTTTATGTAAAGGGAAGATGCACTTATTCAGCGTATTGATCAGCATTGGGTTCTGTACGGCCTTAGAAAAAAAGAAGGTTCAGGGCGGCCATCATGTGCAGTTGATGAAGCTTTACGGGAAGCTGTCGAGTCAAATCCAACCATAAGTATCGTGCATTTGCTGCAGAACTGACAGTGCGCAAAGTCACTATTTGCTGGCAACTCCATACTATAGGAAAGGTAAAAAAGAGATGTAAGATAGTGCCGCATGAACTTACACCTCAGCAGGCCCCCAGGAGAATGGATACTTGCTAAATTCTCTTAAAAAAAAATTCATACTATACTAATTCCATATATACATCCGTATATACTTCCCCAAAGAAACGTTGAGATGTGATGGATAAGTAGTGGATTTACTGGCGAAATCCTGAGACAAGTGGTTAATGATTGGATCACTGTCAAACGGCATTTTCGATTGGTGCACTAGGACAATTTGAGAAAAAGTCGATATTGTGCAATAAAGGAGTAAATTATCACGGAACTCCGTTCTGTGGCCCAAAACCATCCTTGGGTTAACCAATGGGGCAGTACGGGTTTCTCTGAGGGAGGGAGCGCGACAAAATCTAGAGAGCAAATCCAGGATTCAATCGCAGCAAGAGGATCACGCCAAAACTATGGAAATACAGAACCAAAGAGACCCACTGCTTAGGAAGGAACTGACCCTAAGATTAGACTGATCTGAGGTGACAGGCCTTTTCACCTGACGCGCCTGTTTTTCGACTGCGTTGCAATTGCCATTGCGCTACGAGATCTTTGGCACATTGAGACCAGAGGAGATAATAGCGCAAAAAGAATTGGTTGGGAACTACGAGCTATGAATTATGTGAAGGGAAGATGCACTTATTCAGCCTACTGCTCGGCGTTGGGTTCAGTTGTGATTCGGCCTTAGAAAAAAAGAAGGTTCAGGGCGACCATCATGTGCAGTTGATGAAGCTTTACGGGAAGCTGTCAGGTCAAATCCAACCATAAGTATCGTGCATTTGCTGCTAACTCCATACTAAAAGGGAGTATGAGGGAAAGGTAAAAAAGAGGGTGTTTCTCATACTAGATCATAGGGGTAGGCACAATAAGCCTCGGTTTGGCTGCATGTCTGGAGTAGATCCCTCCCCCTCCCTTGGTAATCTAATTCATCACAAATTCGTTGG